>JZKD02S0288225.1:321569-351087 GCA_000966675.3 Picea glauca
AAAAAGTCGTTATAAAACACATCCATACACCGAAGAGATCTTTGAAACTCGGAGCACCACCCTGGCTTTATATGAATGAGAGTACGAGTTGGCTCCATGGTGGTGATGAAAAATAAGTTAGAGTATGTGTTGGCCGGTCGTGGTCAAGGAAATGGTATGGTGAGCCACACCAAACACATGATGCCCTTTCTTCCGCAGTAAAATCATGTGTCCGGGATGGAACAACAAACGCTATGATGGTCACAAAAATGGCATTCTCGGCCTCACCGGACACATGCGTTTGGTATCACTCGTAGTGCCACAGTTGCAACTAAAAAATGACTAACAAATTAAAAATTATTAACAATTTCTTAAGAAATAAAAAATGATTAACAATTTCTCAAGACCATTTGTTTAGGAAGGAAATTTCTTAAGAAATAAAAAATGATTAACAATTTCTCAAGACCATTTGTTTTTTGGGGGGATTGATAGAGTTGCACGTTTTGATTGTCAATGAGAGCCTAGAATTCTATCTACAGTTTCATAATTAATTTCATGGTTTTTGGTAGCCAAGAGTAGAGTAAAGTAATATATCCCAGTCTGTAGATGGCACTCTGAAGGGTATAGTATGAAAGGCGATGACTCTGATTATAGACGCCACAAAGACTGTCGTTCTCGTTGATTATAGCACCAATTTTTTTTATCGAACTCAGACAAAACTGCAAAAATGAGCCAGTTAGAATTGGTGGGAGGCCACCAAAATCCATATGGATCAATACTACCCCTTAGGAAGTAATTTTATCCATTGCATTGATTACCCCCATCAGATGAAGAAATTTCTGCTGAATTTTGCCCCGGGTAAACCACTTTCCTTGGTGTAGGAGTTTCCTTGCTTTGAAAACTCAATAAAGTTGGATCCTTTGCTAGCGAGTTCCCTTGAATTGTATGTCCACAATATGATCATTGGATTCATGTTGTATGGAATCAGGGTTAATCTCTGTTGGTTTCAACTTCTCTGTTATCTTCAAGGTGTCCAATAATGGTGGTAAATACTGCCGAAGGAGATCCAGGTTGAGCATTAAGTGTAGGAAGAGGAAAGGAGGAATGTTGAGCTCAAAAGCATTGTCACACACATCTTTGGTGATGGCGTGCGACCCATAACAGAGTGGACGAAGCTTTCGATGGGGCCCTATAAGGAATTTTTTCTGCAAGTGCAACCAAACTTTGTGTCCCACTTGAAACTTATGTAGAACTGTGTGTTGATCATGGCACTGCTTGTGCTTGGCATTGGACTTCTGTGGAATATAATGAACCTACTGGAGGATTTTCTTAATCCCCTGAATGAATCGGGTGGCTTTTTTAGCTTCAGTTGGATAAGGGGATGCGTCGATCGAAGCGGTCACAAGATGTAGTGCAACATGCATGGGACCCAATGGTTGGAATCCCAACCCCACCTAAAAGGGGTTGTTGTCGATTGAACTATGTAGGGCTTGATTGTAGGTATGTTGAACATATGAAAGACTTCCATCCCTTGTGCGGGGGTTCTTGGAATTACACATCCGTAGGATATGCACGATCATTCAATTTACGACCTTGATTTGACCATCTGTCTCAGGGTGGAAGGTCGTGGTTTTGGTGAGCTTGGTGTTCAATAGTGACTAGAGTCTCTACCAGAATGTGTTGATAAATCGACTATCTCGATCCAAGACAATGATTTGTGGGATTTCAAAATGTACCCAGACTCGTTCAAAGAAGATATTGGCAGTGGCCTATACTGTGATGCTCTTCTTGTAGGTGGCCAGAATCCTCATCATAGAAAAATAATAAAAAACAAAAAAAACACAGTCATTTCCCCTCTTGGTGGACACGAGGCCCGACATATAGTCCATTGAGATGGATTCCCATGGCCTGTCAGTAGTAGGAAGAGGGGTGTACAAGCCATGTTTCTTAGTGGTCGATTTGGTAATAGCACAGGTAGCAAAAAACCTGATATAATTGATGACATCCTCTTGAAGTTTCGGCTAGTAGAAACATTTCTGCAACATTTCCACTATCTTTGTAAGGTAGCTAGAGAGGTAGTGGGGGGGCCCAGAGGGCCCATAGTGATAATAGTGGAGGTCATTCAATGTAAGGTGGACTAGGTCNATGGAAATTAGTGACAACTGAGTTTGCGCCCAACATTTGGTAGGTGGTGAAAATTTTTGGGTTTTTCTCATAGATATCAGGCCATCCAGAGGTCTCATGGCCGCAAGAGTCTATCACTTTGGTGAGTGTCATCACTGGCATTCGACTCAGGGAATCAATGAATCGGTTGGCATTTCATGTTTTACACTTGATGTTGAGGTGGAATTGCTGCAAGTATGTGGACCACTTATGATGGCGGTCATTGTCTAATTTTCCTTGTGTCTACATGAAGTACAGTGGCTTATGATAAGTGTGGATAACTATCTCCTTCCCAATAATGTAATGTCTCCACTAGCGACAGGATTTCACGATGGGGTGCATTTCTTTTGTCGTAAGTAGGGTACTTACGAACAAAATTTGATAGTGTCTCGCTATGATAGGCCACAGGGTGGATGTGTTGAGGGAGAATAATGCCCAAATCATAGTCTCAAGCATCTGTCTTGATCTCAAAAGGTTGTTGCAGTTTCAATAATGAAAGTATTAGGGTTGAGCATAAGTGTTGCTTCAAATCATCGAATGCTTATTGTTGGGATGAACCAGACAAAAAAAATTCCTTACCACCACCCATGGTTACTTGCCTGATAGCCCGTGCAATATGGGAGAATCCCAGCATGAACCTGTGGTAGAAATTGGCAACGACCAAGAAGCTCTGAAGCTGAGTGAGTGTGGTTGGGGTTGGCTAGTAACGAGTGACCTAGATCGTGGTTGGATCAACATGTACACCANTCTTCTCTTGGAGGCTAATAACCTAATACAAGTTATCCTCTTGAGATGACTTGTCTTCTAGGGTTATTAGCCAACTAATTAGGGTTTCTTCTTGCTTCCCAGAATATTCTATTCTTGTCTGGTTTGCACGTGGAGGTAAATACCTCCCACATCTGCCATAATATCAATAGTGGCGGCCTATAGTATTTACATTAAGCATTAAAACTAGAATTAAAAATGGACTCAACTTGAACTGAACCAAAATGAGTTTAGACTAAACCTAACCAAAACCAAAAATAACTCCAAGCTATGCAATTACCCGTTAGCTCCATAAGTAGCTTCACCAGGGTCTTCGTTGTGTGGTTCATTCTAAGTCGACGGGGAAAAATGTCTTGCACATGTCAGACATTTTTGCCCTGCTAGCGCATTGGAGAATGATTCCTACAACATATCGATGCATTGGTGCATGAGTGTGCCATGATGAACTTGATATACCATCTAACTTCTCAGATCAAACACTAATTCCAATTGATCTAGGTGGAAGAAGGGTGGGGTTGCACGCCATGGTTTTGGTACAATCGAGATAGGAGGTGGAGCAAAGACCTCACCACCTTCCATCGTTGTACCGACCGAACCCTCCATGGCCTCGCCTATAGCAGCCTAGACTCCGTCCTGTCCTACATCCTTGTGCTCCATCATTGCGCCTTCCTCCTTTCTGGTGGTCCCCACCCCTCGCTACAGCATTGGAGGCATTGTGTCCCTCTATAATTAAGGCATCCTAAGAGGCCATGTGGAGGAATTCCTCTAGGAAATCCTCCTCAACGATGCATACGCAAACCTCTTATATTTTTTCCTCCATGGTGTTGGTGTCATGGTGAGCCATTGTGGCTGTCTTAGTGTCTTCCCCAAATAATTTTCCTGGGTGTTTCCAATTCTTTGGCACAATGAAGAGAAGCGATTCCAGAGGGATATCAATAGGTTCATCTACGATTACTTCCTCCAAGTAGGCCATCAAAAGTGACTTGACCAACCATCCTCTGCATGTTGCCTAAATTCGTTGAGTGCAGTCTATGGAGAGTGCCCTCTCTAGCATATTCCTCCTCCTATGTCGCGATACTAAACTATGTCAAGAAGGGTCGCGACGCGGCTTGCCTTTCTCTCATGGCATCCATAAGGTAATGAGAATGGAAAGCTTGCCAAAGGTTCTGCAATGTATGCACTAGAGCACTAAGATTCTTTCTCGGTGTAGGTCGGGGGTGAAATGGTGAAAGTTGATGCATAGATGGGTGATAACGAGGAGGGGAGACATGACTTATTCCATTATTACCACCCAACCATTGAATTTAATTTCCATCACTCTTCTCAAGTGAGGGAGCCATCCTTCAACTCTTAACAGGCATTTAAGGCAGGCTCCCATTATTAATGGAGAGGGGATGGGAGCCAACCTTCCATATTTATGGCTTGGCTCGACCTAGTGTTACGTGGCCCTTGTGTGCTATGTGGCACCCCATATGGGGTTGGGAAGTTCATCCTAGACAAGTTTTGGGATCGGTCCAAGAGTTCAGATCGAGGTGAAGTTTGGGCATTCCAGTGGGTCATCACTTTCATGGTACCCCTCTTTCATTTTCTAGACAATTTTCTACTTTTTCTAAATCCCTTTTCACATGAGAGGGGATGATTGTGAGGTTGGGTCATAAGAGGGAGCCAAAGTACTCCAAGAGTCTTGAGAGTCTCCAAATGGGTGATACTTCCAGGGGGTGTTCTCCATGAATCATTTTGGTTATGAGATGGACTATGATATACAAGTCCTCCTCCACAATGATCTTGTTGTACTAGTGAATTGTTGCTATCTTGATTCCTCTTAGGAAGCTCTAGAGCTCAGCAACATTGTTTGTGTTGAAGCCCAGATAGCCTACTACTGGGTGGAGTATTTATCCATTTGAGTTCCTAAGGATCGCCCCAAAGCCCGTTGGGCCTGGATTTCCTTTTGAAGCCCCATCAAAATTAATCTTTATGAATCAATTTGGTGGGGTTCTTCAACTGGTTGAGCTTCCAGTAGAGTGGTTGGCTACTACATAAGAAGGTGTGTCAGCTAGGATGAGGTTCCATTTTTGGAATATAATCTATTCATCGAGACTGCAGTTTAATTCCTGAGTATTCCATTGCCTTCTTTTGATTGTTACTCGAATTAGATTCATGATTTTGTATCAAGTAGAGGTGGGGGGTAAGTCCTTCGAATGAAATATTATTTAATTTCTTTCCTTCCAAATTTTCTAGAGGGTGAAGCTCGGTCGGAGCTCCCAGATGCGAGTTAGAATTGGATTATGAACGGTGATCGAGTCCAAATTTTCTATAGTGTCGTTGATGTTGTTCCTGTTTCTGATAGAATGATGCATTATTTGAGACCCCAGATCCCAAATTGTCTGACTGTAGGAGAAATGGATGAAAAGGTGTTCCATTGTTTCCTCCTGTTTCTGACAAAGGGGACAAATTGACGGGCCTATGAAACCCTACTTTTTAACAATGTCCCAAGTGAGGATGCGGTTTTGAACTATGAGCCAGACGAAGATGGAAACTTTAGGCTAGAGTGTTGAGTTCCAAATATTACCCCATATTATATCCTTATCTTGATATTGATAGTTTCCTTGCAAAAAATAGACTTCTTTGACAGAAAAATTGCCAATTGTGGATTGCCCCCATCTAAGAATGTTCGGGCCTACCCTGATGAATATTTTCCATTGGTATGCAAAGTATCGCCAGGCCTAGACGTCAATTTCTCTTGGGAGGAGTAATTCCTGGTGTTTTGTTTTCCATTTTTTCCATGGAAGGCTCTTGAAAGACGTTCTCCACATATCCTTAACCCTTCTGAATATGTCGGGTTGCAATAATTGACATAGGGGATGAATTTCTTCTAGAGTAGCTAGAGGCATTTTCTTTTGCCATGAGTCCTGCCAAAACAATGCACTTTCCCCATTCTTGATTTCCCAAAAATAATATTTTTAGACTAGCTGTCTGTTGAGCTAGGCCGTGTTCCAAATATTGGATCCCTAAACATGGTCATTGAATTTGATTAGTTGTTTTTCTTGTGTGGTCGGTGCATATTTCTTTTTCCAAATTTATGCCCAAACTTTTGTAGGATTCTTAAGCCATCGCCACCACATTTTAGGTCCCATAACTTGATTAAGTTTTCTTGGGTCGTGGAGCCCTATTCCACCCATATATTTGGGCTTAAAAATCTTATCCTATCCCACTAAAGCCCACTTTTTATCAAGGTGGTGCCCATGCCATAAGAAGTTGCATTGTATGTTCCCGATGGTCCGAATGGAATCCTTTAGTGCTGCTGAAGACATTAAAGGTAGGCTGGAAAGGCTTGAAATATATACTTGAGGAGCACTATCCTAGATGTGATGTTAATAGGTTTGAAGGTGTAGTTGTTCATTCTATTGGAATTGGAAAGAAGAAGACTGTCCCAAGAGATGGACTGCGCAAACGTCCCTGTGAGGGGTATGCCGAGATAATTGGATGGAAGGGAACTCTTGGGTATACCTAAGAGGTGAGGAATATGATTTTTGACATCGACTGGCATATTGAAGAAGTAGAGCTTAGATTTATCAAGGTTAAGGGCCATTCCCGATGCATCCACATAGTTAGTGAGAATGGAATTGAGTTTGATGGCTTATCGATTTTTCGGAGTGTTTAAGAGGAGGGTGTCATCAACAAACTAGCTATGCGAGGGGGCTGCCTAAATTTTGTGTAGGGGAAGTCCTTTGAGGGAACCTTCCAAGACATAAGTTTTGAGGTAGTGTCCCAATACTTTTGCCATTAAAACAAAGAGGAAGGGAGAGAGGGGGTCTCATTGATGAATTCCTCTAGTAGGGGAAAAGGTTTGGGAGGGAACTCCATTGACCAGGATAGAGAAGAAGGTTTAAGAGGTGAGCCTCATGATCCAATTTACCCAGTGGTTGTTGAAACCAAAGGATTCTAGCAAGGAGTTCATGTATTGTCAAGTGATTCTGTCAAAATCTTTAGATAGGTCGAGTTTGATGAGCATACCTAGGATTTTAGTCATCTTCAGCGAGTAGATAACCTCGTGTGAGAGAATTACATTGTCCATGGTTTCCTGCCTTCCACGTAGCCTTCTTTCTCTTTGGATATGAAAAAAGGTAGAATTGGTTTGAGACATGTGGCTATGACATTGGTGATGATTTTGTAGATGACGTTGCATAGGGAAATTGGTCTTTACTATTTGGGGTGGGTGAACCTCTCCTATTTTAGATGAGATTGAGGAAGGTGGCATTGAGGGATATGAGGACTTCGCCTAAGATTCTGGATTCCTCCACCACTTTCCAAACTTCTTCCCTAATCATATCCCAACAGTGATGAAAGAAGTCAATAGTGAAGTCATCTGGACCTGGCGCTTTCCCTCGGGGCATTTCTTTGACTGCATTGTCCACTTCCTCTTGAGTGATGGGCCGCATTAAGGCTTCATTTTGTTCCTGAATTACCAGGTAGGGTACATGCCTGGTTATTTTGTCAATTGTTGACGCTCTATCATCATTGGTTTCTGTTAGAAGGTCCTTGTAGTAGTTTGTTAGTTCCTCAACAATTTTGTTGTGCTCTATTATGGGATTAACTTGAGTGTCCTCCGGATGAGTTATCCTACTTATGTGTCTATGATGCACCATTGCTATGTGGAATAATTTGGTATTCCTCTTGCCCTCTTTGAGTCATTGAACCCTGGATTTCTGACGCCATAACATTTCCTCCTACATTTTACATTATTCTAATTCCCCCTGAAGCTCCTCTTCTTCCTTCAATAATTCTATGGTTCTGAGTCCTGAAATGAAGGTCTTTTGCATAGCTTCCAGTATATTCTCAATTTCATGCATTCATTGAAATATGTTCCCAAAGGTGGTTTTATTCCAAAGCTTCAGATGTATCTTAAAATTTTTGAGTCACTGCTGAAATTTGTACATGCAGGTACCATGTTCTATTTCAACTTGGTTTCACCAGGAAGTTGTGAGCCAATGAAAGTCGGGGTGGGAAAGCCAAAATTTATCAAATATGAAGGGTTTGAGTTTTGGCATCGATCCTGCATCTAGACAAAGTGAGATGGGACAGTGGTCTGATCCTTCTCTTGGAAGAATGTTGGCCTCTATGGCAGGATCCTCCACTAGCAGGGATTCCATTATGAGGAAACAGTCTACTCGAAAAGAAACATGCTAATGTCGAGATATACAGTTTGACCAAGTGAAAATTCCATTTCAGGTCTCTATATCTACAATATTTAGCTGGTCTAAGAGGGTTCTAAACTTACCATTGTCTTTCTCTATCTGTTTAGTGCCCTTGGGTTTTTCCTCCAGTGTTAGGATCATGTTGAAGTCCCCCCCCAACACCCAGATGGATGTTCTGAGTAGTGAATTGATGAAGTTTATTTTCTTCAGGAGGTTATCTTTGTCCTGTAGGCTTTGAGGTCCGTAAAATTTTTTGATTTTCCCTTCCTTGGTAGATCTTATAACTTTGAAGTGTGTATTGATCGTACCTACAGTGAAGAAGGGTTGATCTATTGTAACATTTGTGGGATCCCATAGGATTGCCAATGCCCCTTCCGCACTGGTGGAATCTATGTGGAGGGAGTCACACCCTCTCTAGTAGCGGTGAAAGATAGTCTCTACTTCTGATCCAACAAATTTGGTCCCCTGCAACAAGAGAACACCTATGTTTTCTTCTCATATATAGTCTCGAAGAGTCCTTTGCTTGAATCTTCCATTGATTCCTATAATGTTCCAGGCTATGATCTTCATCATGATTATTAGGCAGGTGTATGGAGGTATCCCTCCAAGAGCCTTTGAACCTGGCATGAGTTGAGCATGAAGTTCCCTACCTCTTTGATGAGTTAGTGGGCGGATTTGCAGCCTTGTATTTTGTTTTATCGTGTGGCGCACTTTGAGTCTGAGGTTGGGTCTATAGCCATGCCAATCCGTACAGTGGATCCAGCTGTGGAATCTATAAATACCTTATGAACCTTTCTTATTAGTTTTGTAGGAATTGCATGCAGACCCTTTCGATTGAGGGCCTCCTCTAGTTTTTCAAGATCTATGTCCGCTAAGTCTTGTTCGTCTAACTACATCAGGGTATCCTCATTTTCCTCTGGCTTGCCTCCTTGATGATATTCTTTTCCTTGGGTAGATTGATGCATGGCTTGACCTTTTCCTTTCTCTTGGATTTTCCCTTTCTATGGATCATGGACCTCTTCTTCTTTCGATATCTCATTAAGAATGTCGTAGGAGTTTTTGGTGGTTATTTTTGGAGTGCTATCTGAATTCTTCTTCCGAGGTGGGTTCCATTTCTGGCCTGTGACTGTGGTGAAGCCATATTTTATTTTGTTCTCTCCATCTTTGGGAGCCTGGGCATTCAGGGGTAAGTCTCGAAAGAGGTCGTCATAATCATGACATTTTCTGTAGAAAAAGGGAATGTGCTCATAGTATATTGTTTGGTTCCAGTCCTCATCCTAATATTCCAGGGTTACCGAGCTTGGTAATTATTTTGATATTTACATATAAACACAGATCCTGACACTGGATGTGTATTTTATTTTTTTTGTGGCTTACAATGATTTGACATATTGTCCCACTGTGTTTCCTATACCCATGAGTATTTCTTCCAGCTAGAACTCCTGCGGAAAGGAATATAGGCTTATCTCGACTGGGGCCATGGTGAAGTCCTCCTTTTCTAGGTTGAAGCAGTCTTTCCGGAATTAAAGGAATAACCCTATCTATTTGTAGAAGCACGACCCATTTTCAAAGATTGTGTCCTTGTATTCTAGGTTGTAGAGGATCCTCATGAAAAAACCTTTGGAGCTGAGATGAACCTCGTAATATCCCTTAGGTTTCCACCAATATTTGATCCATCATAATAGATCTCGTTGAGAAGGCCATATCCCTAAGAAATTTCCTATTAGGGCATTTTCTCTCATGAACTGGGTGTGTTAGCCTACCCTCGTGGAGCTTATGAGATATCTGGGAGGTTTTTCTCATTGGGGAATGCATTTTTTGGGTTCCCATCCTCGAGATTCCTTTGGATAAGACGTGGTTGGCTTCACATCCATTGCTTTTCTCATTCCCTTTTCTCTAGTCATAAGTTTTTCTCTCGTGTGCGGCAACGACTCAAATGGAATCATTGTGGGATCGCTATGGTTTCCTCAATTCTCGAAGTACTCTTGTTGGAAGATACAACTATTGAAATATCTAACAAAGTGGAATTTGTTGGCACTATGTAAATAATTGTTGAAGATATTAAATATGAAAATGAACCATATCGATGGAGACAATTGAAAACTTGGGAGCTCCATATATTGATGCTCATATAGAGGAATTTATCATTCATGGAATAATTTATACCTTTCAACAAAAGACAAATTGTTATTCTTATGAATCATTGGATGTCACTTGATTTACATGCATGCAAAATTCAGTTGAATTTTACGAACAAGGAAATTCGATGCCCATTACAGATCGATGACCCCTACCATCTTGAATCTCATCCACCAATAATATCATGTGTTGAGAAACTTTGTAATTCCAGATTACCTGATGTTGAGAAAAGTTAGGTTGATATAAGGGAATCCACCTAGGAGATGACATGTTGAACCAAGGTTTCATCGAAATCCAGGTATCCGGTGGTGAAGAGAGATCCAACCACCCATTCAAAAAGAAGATCAATGAATATTATCAATTTCGCATGGGAAAAATGATTACAGTTAAAAGGGGGAGGATATTAGCATGAGGCACATTTATCATCACTAAAAATAAATCCATATCAACCACTATTATCAATTGTTCATGGTAAACAAGCATAATAGTTAAAAAGGTTGGACCCCCTACAATTTGGAAATGCGCACCATATAAGAGGGAATGTGTCGCAATATTGTTATTGTGTCCCCCCTTTGTATTGGAATTCCAATTGGATGTCTACCCCCCCACAATAAGGATTTGGGTCCCATGCATATGATTCTATGCACGTTGGGCTAAACCATTTACAGAGGAAAATAAGACTCGAGGGATTATACTCTATGAAAATATTTCTAGTGAGAGAGAATTCTTTGGTCAACTTGAAGAATAATTTGGGTATGCACCTAATGGAAAACAGTTCCATTTAAAATTAGTTAAAAATAAATATATAAATTAAATTAATGATAAATTACGGTTTGGGTGCATGGAGAAGATTAGAATACTTGAAGAGGATTTGAGTTAATAAATTCGAACATGCAGAGAGTTTATGCATGTGTACAGAGACTTGATAAAATCATGCTTACAATGGTTTAATGGTGTTCCATCTTGAATATCATCTCCTGATCATACATATATTATCCTATGTTCTTGACATTGCACTTCCAGGGATATGATCATTACAAAATATGAAGAGAACATTTTTCAATGATTTTATGATCATTCTAGCTTTGTTGAGGGGTTGAATGGTACCATCTTGATTTGGATATTGAAATTTATTGAATATTATCCTTATAGTAATATGAATTGGTGAACATAAGGATATTTGTATTGTCTAAATGTTTTGAGACTATTTGTAGGAGCATTGTTTTGGTAGAAAGATTTTTTGTTTGACAATAAGAATGTAGAGGAATACATTGTAGAATATCTAATTCTACAATGAGAGACCTGTACAGAAGAAAAAAAATTCTGGATATTTCCCAAATATTGTTTTAGATGAAAAAGGATAATCTAAATGAAACTCAACAGTTTTACTGAACAAATGTTAAAAAAGGGTGGCAGGGTGGAGCAAGGAACAATTGAGTTAGTACTCAATCAACATGTTGGTGCCTAAAGTCATTAGCTTGGTTCTCAAGAGGATTGGTATCCTCATCTACTTGTAGTTTAGTTCCTAAATTCATTGACTTAGTGCTCAAGAGGATTGGTGTGCTTATACACTTGCAGGTTGGTGCCTGAAGGCATTGAGTTGGTTCTCAAGAGTATTGGTATCCTCATATACTTGAAGGTTTGTGGTTGAATTCATTGATTTGGTTCTCAAGAGGATTAGTGTCGTTATCTACTTGTAGGTTGGTGCCTACAAAGAATTGGTTTCCTCACATAGAGTTGGTTAGAAATGAGATGTGAATAGGACAAGAAAAAATATATAAAAGAGAAGCAACCTTCAAAGCCTCAAATAAGACTAGTATAAGAAAAGAAAGATTAAGTGACAACTCCAATGATGATTTTGATGTAGAACAAGCCAAATTTGTAAGAAGGATCTAGAGAGGAACTGGAAAATATAAAGGTAAGATTCCTTTCAAATGTTTTAATTGTGGTGAAGTAGGACACTTTTCTTCCAAATGTCGTCATAACAAGAACAAGGAAAAAAACAATAAAGATGATTTTAACCCTTATGAAAGAAGAAAGAATAAAACTCAAAAGAATAAGTACTTCTAGAAACAAAATAAGAATATATATTCCATTGAAGAAAACTATTCATCTTTTGAAAGTGATGAAGAGATTGAAGAAGATGTTTTTTTCATGGCCCTAGAAAGAGATTCCAATGAAGATGAAGAAAATAGCAGCATCCTAGAAATTGAAGAAAATGATGATGTGGATGTTCATCTTGAAGGAAACTTACTTGTCCTATAGATGAAATAAAAAGGCTTAGAATAAAGAACAGAAAATTGTAGGAATAATTGTCACACAACTTTTATCTAACATCTCAATTAGAAGAAAATAAGAAAATTTAAAAGGAAATAAAAGATCAATTACAGAACAAAGAATAAGATTGTGAAAAACATGAAAAGGAAAATGTTTCCCTACAAAGGAAATTGATACAATTATAACAGAGTTGTACAACAATATAAAACTTAAAAGAAGTTCCATAATGTTATAAAATATGCTTAATAACCAAAGATCATCTTTTGAAAACATTAGACTATGTTACAATCACAACAACACATTGTAGAAAACCAAAGAAGAACCCGGGAACTATGTTTCAACCCTGATAAATCGTAGAAAAATGATGAGAACACCAATCGAGCAAGTTATGACCAGCTAGAGCCAAATATACTTCATAGGGAGAATCAATTAAGAATGATGAAACCAAGAAGACATGTTGTGAACATGCATGAATATCTCTTTCTTGGAAAAAAAAAATCATGCAACAATTTTGGACATAAGGAGATAGAGTGCAGACCATATCGAAGGAATGATCAAAGAAGAAGTGGAGGTATATAGAATGCTCCATGAAATAATTATGTGAACAACAATTTCAAAAATCTTATTGATAAGAGAAACAAAATTTCATTTGCTCCACTGGTTAACTAGGATCTTGAATGTTATAAATGAAACAATTTTTTCCATAAAACTGAGGATTGCAAAAGTTGGATACATACCTCTATTGAAAAATAAATTATTATCCACAATACCATCAAAGTATGGAGGAAGAAAAAATAAAAGAATTCTCAAGAAGAATGTGTTTTAGCAATGCATGCTCAAGACAAATAAAACTATTGGTACATAGACAATGGATGCTTAAAACATATGACTAGTGATAAAAAAAAAATCCTGAAGATAGAAAAGGAGAAAGGAGGAATTGTTTCATTAGGAGATAATAAATCTGCCAAGATACTTGGCAAAGATAAAGTCATCCTTGGAATTTAGAAGGCCACAACAAAAAATGTTCTTATATTTGAATATTTAAATCATTTCCTTCTAAGTGTCGGTTGGTTGTGTGAGTAGGGAGACACACTCATGTTTAACTCCAAATAATGTAGAATAAGAAAAGACGACACTAGAATATTTGTAAAAACAACAATGATAACTCCAAACAATGTACACATTCTAAATAAAATTGGAAGAGAACTATGTTTGTTGGACAAACAGATTATAACAACTCTAGTTAAATAATTAATTGTCATAGTTAAATAATTGTTTAAAGTATATTAAGTTTAATTAATTAATTAATTGTCCTGAATTATTAATTGTTTAGTGTATATTAATTAATTGTTTAATTAATTAATTAACTCATTAAATATTTGGGTAATGATTTTAAGTTTAATAAATTTTAATTTATTAAAAGAAAACTTAACATANCATGAACCTGTGGTAGAAATTGGCAACGACCAAGAAGCTCTGAAGCTGAGTGAGTGTGGTTGGGGTTGGCTAGTAACGAGTGACCTAGATCGTGGTTGGATCAACATGTACACCATGTTGATCAATGATGTAGCCCAGGTAATGGACCATGTCCATCTTGAAGGATAATTTTACAAGTTTTCATATAGCTTGTGCTGTCGTAGGGTGTGCAGAACCTGGTGAATATGTTGCAAGTGTTCCACCCAAAGGTGCCCACATGAATTTTGGCGCTTCCTCTCCTAGGGTTAGGATTTTGAATGTCTAGGGTTTTTGGCATTCTTATCTGTTGTAAATAGGCCTTCAGAGCCTCATTGTAATCATCTTTTTGTGAATGAGAGAAGTCACATCTCTTCTCATAGATAAGTCGCCACCATTCCAACAAGCTTGTTTTCTGTTCCATTTTACAATTTGCTCTTATTCCCTTATTGAATAGAAAGAAGTTTTACTGTATATTTATTATTCCATGTTAAGAATATTTTGATAATAATCTGTATTAATTTCATTCTTCTCATAAAATTTGGACCACCCCCTCTCTTGTGGAATCATAGCCCCTTTTCTCTGTCATTTTCGACTCCCTGACTTCCGGGGTTGTTTTGATGCCCTAAATATCATTTTTAGGGCTTGACATAGTCAAATATACAACATACCCACTAAGTGCATGACTCACATGTGAAAATTTGACATCTAAAATCATAATGATAAACCCCCAAATTAACAATAGTTGGGATTTATGTATCATGATGTAAAAAGATAATTCGTATATTAAAAAAAATTGAAAAATCCAAGATCCATGGGTTACCTTAGTTGAAATAGTTTGTACATTCCACTAAAGAATACCATGCTTTTACCTTCCAAAATAAAAACAAATACCAATGGAAACAAATCTTAGAAAATGCAAAATCTTGGTTACCTTAGGTGAAATAGTTTGTACGTGTCACTAAAGGAGACCATGCTAAGTTACCTTTCAAAACCCACATAAAGACTTTCAAAACCCACATAAAGACTAATGGAAACAAAAGGAGACCATGATAAGTTACCTTTCAAAACCCACATAAAGACTTTCAAAACCCACATAAAGACTAATGGAAACAAATCCCGAGTCAAGGGTTTTGGTAACAAAAACTATTGAACAGGAGAGTAAAGTAATAGCATACGAAGTGAAAAAGAGAGGCAACATTCAGTAAGAAAAGTATTGAAAAACCAAGACATTCTTTGGAGTTTGATACCCTATATATTCCTAATATTTCTCAAGTATTTTGGTTGACCTTCCATTCATTTCATAGGAGCCAAAACATAATAAAAATTAAAAATAATACAAACCCTAAAATATTAAGCACTTTCCCAAAGAATCAATAAATACCACTTATTCCTCTCTAATCTCCGAGTGAATCATATCACCTCTATTAAACATGGCCTTTGATATCTAGTTTCATTCAAAGACCTTATCCTATTATCTACTAAATGTTTCAATAATGTAGGTTAAATATTTAGAATTCTACCATATTATTATATTAATTTAATATAGATATATAATTAAGGATTGAAAGTATTTTTAATTTCATTCGTGAATAGTTATATTAATATACAAACATTTCAATAATTTTTTTCTTCATTTAATACATAAAATTTGTATAGTTTAGAATGTTTATTTAATTAATTTAAAATGAGATAAAATTTTAGAAAAAAAATTAATATGCATAAAACTTAAATTTGTTGAGCACATTGTCATTCATATCAAGGTGCATATATGGTTGAGTAGATTGTCATTGATGTCAAGTGGAAGAATAATCCCACAAGAAACTTATAATGTTACTCGATGGTTCAGGTAATTCATAATTACTTGTTAAAGCATATTACATTGGAACAAAAATACTTCCTGAAATACTTAGAATGATGGATCTGGATCATAGAAACTATGGGCAGTTGGAAGATACAACTGTTTTTTTTTTAAATAATAATAGGGGAAGATCCTATTATAGTATATCAAATACAAAAATAAGACATGTCTCTAAGCTGTCATTGTTCCTCCAAATTAGCGGAAATCGGGACAGTTGGCAGCCTTGGATGTTCATGTATAAAAAAGGAGGTATGGCATCTTCCCTGCCAAGAGGAAACTAGGGTAGGTGGTTGTTAGAATATGATGGATGTGCTCATTTAACCATAGACAATATCACTATTGTCACCCAACCATAGGCCGAATCCACCCCCGAGCACCTTAACCTTGATAGAGAATCATTCTGAAAGAAAACCCTAGGATAGATAGCCAAACAAAGGGTAGCACACCTTTCTCCAAGGATAGCAGAGCAAGCAAGAGATGATCAGACAGTCCAAACCATAACTAAGAGATAGTCCAATCCAAAACAAAATATTCTATCTACAATAGCTGCAATGACAACTCTCCTTGAAACTTGCACACAAAAATGCCCAACTACAGTGCACACAAGTGTGCTCTGCAGTTCTGAGAATACCTTGCCAGAATGAAGACTAGCCTCCTATATGTATACTAAATCTGAAAGACTGCCTGGGACGACTACTTATTCTGGGTACTAATTCTTTAGTATATATTATTTTCTTTAGCTGACTTCTTCTCTTGGAGGCTAATAACCTAATACAAGTTATCCTCTTGAGATGACTTGTCTTCTAGGGTTATTAGCCAACTAATTAGGGTTTCTTCTTGCTTCCCAGAATATTCTATTCTTGTCTGGTTTGCACGTGGAGGTAAATACCTCCCACATCTGCCATAATATCAATAGTGGCGGCCTATAGTATTTACATTAAGCATTAAAACTAGAATTAAAAATGGACTCAACTTGAACTGAACCAAAATGAGTTTAGACTAAACCTAACCAAAACCAAAAATAACTCCAAGCTATGCAATTACCCGTTAGCTCCATAAGTAGCTTCACCAGGGTCTTCGTTGTGTGGTTCATTCTAAGTCGACGGGGAAAAATGTCTTGCACATGTCAGACATTTTTGCCCTGCTAGCGCATTGGAGAATGATTCCTACAACATATCGATGCATTGGTGCATGAGTGTGCCATGATGAACTTGATATACCATCTAACTTCTCAGATCAAACACTAATTCCAATTGATCTAGGTGGAAGAAGGGTGGGGTTGCACGCCATGGTTTTGGTACAATCGAGATAGGAGGTGGAGCAAAGACCTCACCACCTTCCATCGTTGTACCGACCGAACCCTCCATGGCCTCGCCTATAGCAGCCTAGACTCCGTCCTGTCCTACATCCTTGTGCTCCATCATTGCGCCTTCCTCCTTTCTGGTGGTCCCCACCCCTCGCTACAGCATTGGAGGCATTGTGTCCCTCTATAATTAAGGCATCCTAAGAGGCCATGTGGAGGAATTCCTCTAGGAAATCCTCCTCAACGATGCATACGCAAACCTCTTATATTTTTTCCTCCATGGTGTTGGTGTCATGGTGAGCCATTGTGGCTGTCTTAGTGTCTTCCCCAAATAATTTTCCTGGGTGTTTCCAATTCTTTGGCACAATGAAGAGAAGCGATTCCAGAGGGATATCAATAGGTTCATCTACGATTACTTCCTCCAAGTAGGCCATCAAAAGTGACTTGACCAACCATCCTCTGCATGTTGCCTAAATTCGTTGAGTGCAGTCTATGGAGAGTGCCCTCTCTAGCATATTCCTCCTCCTATGTCGCGATACTAAACTATGTCAAGAAGGGTCGCGACGCGGCTTGCCTTTCTCTCATGGCATCCATAAGGTAATGAGAATGGAAAGCTTGCCAAAGGTTCTGCAATGTATGCACTAGAGCACTAAGATTCTTTCTCGGTGTAGGTCGGGGGTGAAATGGTGAAAGTTGATGCATAGATGGGTGATAACGAGGAGGGGAGACATGACTTATTCCATTATTACCACCCAACCATTGAATTTAATTTCCATCACTCTTCTCAAGTGAGGGAGCCATCCTTCAACTCTTAACAGGCATTTAAGGCAGGCTCCCATTATTAATGGAGAGGGGATGGGAGCCAACCTTCCATATTTATGGCTTGGCTCGACCTAGTGTTACGTGGCCCTTGTGTGCTATGTGGCACCCCATATGGGGTTGGGAAGTTCATCCTAGACAAGTTTTGGGATCGGTCCAAGAGTTCAGATCGAGGTGAAGTTTGGGCATTCCAGTGGGTCATCACTTTCATGGTACCCCTCTTTCATTTTCTAGACAATTTTCTACTTTTTCTAAATCCCTTTTCACATGAGAGGGGATGATTGTGAGGTTGGGTCATAAGAGGGAGCCAAAGTACTCCAAGAGTCTTGAGAGTCTCCAAATGGGTGATACTTCCAGGGGGTGTTCTCCATGAATCATTTTGGTTATGAGATGGACTATGATATACAAGTCCTCCTCCACAATGATCTTGTTGTACTAGTGAATTGTTGCTATCTTGATTCCTCTTAGGAAGCTCTAGAGCTCAGCAACATTGTTTGTGTTGAAGCCCAGATAGCCTACTACTGGGTGGAGTATTTATCCATTTGAGTTCCTAAGGATCGCCCCAAAGCCCGTTGGGCCTGGATTTCCTTTTGAAGCCCCATCAAAATTAATCTTTATGAATCAATTTGGTGGGGTGCTTCAACTGGTTGAGCTTCCAGTAGAGTGGTTGGCTACTACATAAGAAGGTGTGTCAGCTAGGATGAGGTTCCATTTTTGGAATATAATCTGTTCATCGAGACTGCAGTTTAATTCCTGAGTATTCCATTGCCTTCTTTTGATTGTTACTCGAATTAGATTCATGATTTTGTATCAAGTAGAGGTGGGGGGTGAGTCCTTCGAATGAAATATTATTTAATTTCTTTCCTTCCAAATTTTCTAGAGGGTGAAGCTCGGTCGGAGCTCCCAGATGCGAGTTAGAATTGGATTATGAACGATGATCGAGTCCAAATTTTCTATAGTGTCGTTGATGTTGTTCCTGTTTCTGATAGAATGATGCATTATTTGAGACCCCAGATCCCAAATTGTCTGACTGTAGGAGAAATGGATGAAAAGGTGTTCCATTGTTTCCTCCTGTTTCTGACAAAGGGGACAAATTGACGGGCCTATGAAACCCTACTTTTTAACAATGTCCCAAGTGAGGATGCGGTTTTGAACTATGAGCCAGACGAAGATGGAAACTTTAGGCTAGAGTGTTGAGTTCCAAATATTACCCCATATTATATCCTTATCTTGATATTGATAGTTTCCTTGCAAAAAATAGACTTCTTTGACAGAAAAATTGCCAATTGTGGATTGCCCCCATCTAAGAATGTTCGGGCCTACCCTGATGAATATTTTCCATTGGTATGCAAAGTATCGCCAGGCCTAGACGTCAATTTCTCTTGGGAGGAGTAATTCCTGGTGTTTTGTTTTCCATTTTTTCCATGGAAGGCTCTTGAAAGACGTTCTCCACATATCCTTAACCCTTCTGAATATGTCGGGTTGCAATAATTGACATAGGGGATGAATTTCTTCTAGAGTAGCTAGAGGCATTTTCTTTTGCCATGAGTCCTGCCAAAACAATGCACTTTCCCCATTCTTGATTTCCCAAAAATAATATTTTTAGACTAGCTGTCTGTTGAGCTAGGCCGTGTTCCAAATATTGGATCCCTAAACATGGTCATTGAATTTGATTAGTTGTTTTTCTTGTGTGGTCGGTGCATATTTCTTTTTCCAAATTTATGCCCAAACTTTTGTAGGATTCTTAAGCCATCGCCACCACATTTTAGGTCCCATAACTTGATTAAGTTTTCTTGGGTCGTGGAGCCCTATTCCACCCATATATTTGGGCTTAAAAATCTTATCCTATCCCACTAAAGCCCACTTTTTATCAAGGTGGTGCCCATGCCATAAGAAGTTGCATTGTATGTTCCCGATGGTCCGAATGGAATCCTTTAGTGCTGCTGAAGACATTAAAGGTAGGCTGGAAAGGCTTGAAATATATACTTGAGGAGCACTATCCTAGATGTGATGTTAATAGGTTTGAAGGTGTAGTTGTTCATTCTATTGGAATTGGAAAGAAGAAGACTGTCCCAAGAGATGGACTGCGCAAACGTCCCTGTGAGGGGTATGCCGAGATAATTGGATGGAAGGGAACTCTTGGGTATACCTAAGAGGTGAGGAATATGATTTTTGACATCGACTGGCATATTGAAGAAGTAGAGCTTAGATTTATCAAGGTTAAGGGCCATTCCCGATGCATCCACATAGTTAGTGAGAATGGAATTGAGTTTGATGGCTTATCGATTTTTCGGAGTGTTTAAGAGGAGGGTGTCATCAACAAACTAGCTATGCGAGGGGGCTGCCTAAATTTTGTGTAGGGGAAGTCCTTTGAGGGAACCTTCCAAGACATAAGTTTTGAGGTAGTGTCCCAATACTTTTGCCATTAAAACAAAGAGGAAGGGAGAGAGGGGGTCTCATTGATGAATTCCTCTAGTAGGGGAAAAGGTTTGGGAGGGAACTCCATTGACCAGGATAGAGAAGAAGGTTTAAGAGGTGAGCCTCATGATCCAATTTACCCAGTGGTTGTTGAAACCAAAGGATTCTAGCAAGGAGTTCATGTATTGTCAAGTGATTCTGTCAAAATCTTTAGATAGGTCGAGTTTGATGAGCATACCTAGGATTTTAGTCATCTTCAGCGAGTAGATAACCTCGTGTGAGAGAATTACATTGTCCATGGTTTCCTGCCTTCCACGTAGCCTTCTTTCTCTTTGGATATGAAAAAAGGTAGAATTGGTTTGAGACATGTGGCTATGACATTGGTGATGATTTTGTAGATGACGTTGCATAGGGAAATTGGTCTTTACTATTTGGGGTGGGTGAACCTCTCCTATTTTAGATGAGATTGAGGAAGGTGGCATTGAGGGATATGAGGACTTCGCCTAAGATTCTGGATTCCTCCACCACTTTCCAAACTTCTTCCCTAATCATATCCCAACAGTGATGAAAGAAGTCAATAGTGAAGTCATCTGGACCTGGCGCTTTCCCTCGGGGCATTTCTTTGACTGCATTGTCCACTTCCTCTTGAGTGATGGGCCGCATTAAGGCTTCATTTTGTTCCTGAATTACCAGGTAGGGTACATGCCTGGTTATTTTGTCAATTGTTGACGCTCTATCATCATTGGTTTCTGTTAGAAGGTCCTTGTAGTAGTTTGTTAGTTCCTCAACAATTTTGTTGTGCTCTATTATGGGATTAACTTGAGTGTCCTCCGGATGAGTTATCCTACTTATGTGTCTATGATGCACCATTGCTATGTGGAATAATTTGGTATTCCTCTTGCCCTCTTTGAGTCATTGAACCCTGGATTTCTGACGCCATAACATTTCCTCCTACATTTTACATTATTCTAATTCCCCCTGAAGCTCCTCTTCTTCCTTCAATAATTCTATGGTTCTGAGTCCTGAAATGAAGGTCTTTTGCATAGCTTCCAGTATATTCTCAATTTCATGCATTCATTGAAATATGTTCCCAAAGGTGGTTTTATTCCAAAGCTTCAGATGTATCTTAAAATTTTTGAGTCACTGCTGAAATTTGTACATGCAGGTACCATGTTCTATTTCAACTTGGTTTCACCAGGAAGTTGTGAGCCAATGAAAGTCGGGGTGGGAAAGCCAAAATTTATCAAATATGAAGGGTTTGAGTTTTGGCATCGATCCTGCATCTAGACAAAGTGAGATGGGACAGTGGTCTGATCCTTCTCTTGGAAGAATGTTGGCCTCTATGGCAGGATCCTCCACTAGCAGGGATTCCATTATGAGGAAACAGTCTACTCGAAAAGAAACATGCTAATGTCGAGATATACAGTTTGACCAAGTGAAAATTCCATTTCAGGTCTCTATATCTACAATATTTAGCTGGTCTAAGAGGGTTCTAAACTTACCATTGTCTTTCTCTATCTGTTTAGTGCCCTTGGGTTTTTCCTCCAGTGTTAGGATCATGTTGAAGTCCCCCCCCAACACCCAGATGGATGTTCTGAGTAGTGAATTGATGAAGTTTATTTTCTTCAGGAGGTTATCTTTGTCCTGTAGGCTTTGAGGTCCGTAAAATTTTTTGATTTTCCCTTCCTTGGTAGATCTTATAACTTTGAAGTGTGTATTGATCGTACCTACAGTGAAGAAGGGTTGATCTATTGTAACATTTGTGGGATCCCATAGGATTGCCAATGCCCCTTCCGCACTGGTGGAATCTATGTGGAGGGAGTCACACCCTCTCTAGTAGCGGTGAAAGATAGTCTCTACTTCTGATCCAACAAATTTGGTCCCCTGCAACAAGAGAACACCTATGTTTTCTTCTCATATATAGTCTCGAAGAGTCCTTTGCTTGAATCTTCCATTGATTCCTATAATGTTCCAGGCTATGATCTTCATCATGATTATTAGGCAGGTGTATGGAGGTATCCCTCCAAGAGCCTTTGAACCTGGCATGAGTTGAGCATGAAGTTCCCTACCTCTTTGATGAGTTAGTGGGCGGATTTGCAGCCTTGTATTTTGTTTTATCGTGTGGCGCACTTTGAGTCTGAGGTTGGGTCTATAGCCATGCCAATCCGTACAGTGGATCCAGCTGTGGAATCTATAAATACCTTATGAACCTTTCTTATTAGTTTTGTAGGAATTGCATGCAGACCCTTTCGATTGAGGGCCTCCTCTAGTTTTTCAAGATCTATGTCCGCTAAGTCTTGTTCGTCTAACTACATCAGGGTATCCTCATTTTCCTCTGGCTTGCCTCCTTGATGATATTCTTTTCCTTGGGTAGATTGATGCATGGCTTGACCTTTTCCTTTCTCTTGGATTTTCCCTTTCTATGGATCATGGACCTCTTCTTCTTTCGATATCTCATTAAGAATGTCGTAGGAGTTTTTGGTGGTTATTTTTGGAGTGCTATCTGAATTCTTCTTCCGAGGTGGGTTCCATTTCTGGCCTGTGACTGTGGTGAAGCCATATTTTATTTTGTTCTCTCCATCTTTGGGAGCCTGGGCATTCAGGGGTAAGTCTCGAAAGAGGTCGTCATAATCATGACATTTTCTGTAGAAAAAGGGAATGTGCTCATAGTATATTGTTTGGTTCCAGTCCTCATCCTAATATTCCAGGGTTACCGAGCTTGGTAATTATTTTGATATTTACATATAAACACAGATCCTGACACTGGATGTGTATTTTATTTTTTTTGTGGCTTACAATGATTTGACATATTGTCCCACTGTGTTTCCTATACCCATGAGTATTTCTTCCAGCTAGAACTCCTGCGGAAAGGAATATAGGCTTATCTCGACTGGGGCCATGGTGAAGTCCTCCTTTTCTAGGTTGAAGCAGTCTTTCCGGAATTAAAGGAATAACCCTATCTATTTGTAGAAGCACGACCCATTTTCAAAGATTGTGTCCTTGTATTCTAGGTTGTAGAGGATCCTCATGAAAAAACCTTTGGAGCTGAGATGAACCTCGTAATATCCCTTAGGTTTCCACCAATATTTGATCCATCATAATAGATCTCGTTGAGAAGGCCATATCCCTAAGAAATTTCCTATTAGGGCATTTTCTCTCATGAACTGGGTGTGTTAGCCTACCCTCGTGGAGCTTATGAGATATCTGGGAGGTTTTTCTCATTGGGGAATGCATTTTTTGGGTTCCCATCCTCGAGATTCCTTTGGATAAGACGTGGTTGGCTTCACATCCATTGCTTTTCTCATTCCCTTTTCTCTAGTCATAAGTTTTTCTCTCGTGTGCGGCAACGACTCAAATGGAATCATTGTGGGATCGCTATGGTTTCCTCAATTCTCGAAGTACTCTTGTTGGAAGATACAACTATTGAAATATCTAACAAAGTGGAATTTGTTGGCACTATGTAAATAATTGTTGAAGATATTAAATATGAAAATGAACCATATCGATGGAGACAATTGAAAACTTGGGAGCTCCATATATTGATGCTCATATAGAGGAATTTATCATTCATGGAATAATTTATACCTTTCAACAAAAGACAAATTGTTATTCTTATGAATCATTGGATGTCACTTGATTTACATGCATGCAAAATTCAGTTGAATTTTACGAACAAGGAAATTCGATGCCCATTACAGATCGATGACCCCTACCATCTTGAATCTCATCCACCAATAATATCATGTGTTGAGAAACTTTGTAATTCCAGATTACCTGATGTTGAGAAAAGTTAGGTTGATATAAGGGAATCCACCTAGGAGATGACATGTTGAACCAAGGTTTCATCGAAATCCAGGTATCCGGTGGTGAAGAGAGATCCAACCACCCATTCAAAAAGAAGATCAATGAATATTATCAATTTCGCATGGGAAAAATGATTACAGTTAAAAGGGGGAGGATATTAGCATGAGGCACATTTATCATCACTAAAAATAAATCCATATCAACCACTATTATCAATTGTTCATGGTAAACAAGCATAATAGTTAAAAAGGTTGGACCCCCTACAATTTGGAAATGCGCACCATATAAGAGGGAATGTGTCGCAATATTGTTATTGTGTCCCCCCTTTGTATTGGAATTCCAATTGGATGTCTACCCCCCCACAATAAGGATTTGGGTCCCATGCATATGATTCTATGCACGTTGGGCTAAACCATTTACAGAGGAAAATAAGACTCGAGGGATTATACTCTATGAAAATATTTCTAGTGAGAGAGAATTCTTTGGTCAACTTGAAGAATAATTTGGGTATGCACCTAATGGAAAACAGTTCCATTTAAAATTAGTTAAAAATAAATATATAAATTAAATTAATGATAAATTACGGTTTGGGTGCATGGAGAAGATTAGAATACTTGAAGAGGATTTGAGTTAATAAATTCGAACATGCAGAGAGTTTATGCATGTGTACAGAGACTTGATAAAATCATGCTTACAATGGTTTAATGGTGTTCCATCTTGAATATCATCTCCTGATCATACATATATTATCCTATGTTCTTGACATTGCACTTCCAGGGATATGATCATTACAAAATATGAAGAGAACATTTTTCAATGATTTTATGATCATTCTAGCTTTGTTGAGGGGTTGAATGGTACCATCTTGATTTGGATATTGAAATTTATTGAATATTATCCTTATAGTAATATGAATTGGTGAACATAAGGATATTTGTATTGTCTAAATGTTTTGAGACTATTTGTAGGAGCATTGTTTTGGTAGAAAGATTTTTTGTTTGACAATAAGAATGTAGAGGAATACATTGTAGAATATCTAATTCTACAATGAGAGACCTGTACAGAAGAAAAAAAATTCTGGATATTTCCCAAATATTGTTTTAGATGAAAAAGGATAATCTAAATGAAACTCAACAGTTTTACTGAACAAATGTTAAAAAAGGGTGGCAGGGTGGAGCAAGGAACAATTGAGTTAGTACTCAATCAACATGTTGGTGCCTAAAGTCATTAGCTTGGTTCTCAAGAGGATTGGTATCCTCATCTACTTGTAGTTTAGTTCCTAAATTCATTGACTTAGTGCTCAAGAGGATTGGTGTGCTTATACACTTGCAGGTTGGTGCCTGAAGGCATTGAGTTGGTTCTCAAGAGTATTGGTATCCTCATATACTTGAAGGTTTGTGGTTGAATTCATTGATTTGGTTCTCAAGAGGATTAGTGTCGTTATCTACTTGTAGGTTGGTGCCTACAAAGAATTGGTTTCCTCACATAGAGTTGGTTAGAAATGAGATGTGAATAGGACAAGAAAAAATATATAAAAGAGAAGCAACCTTCAAAGCCTCAAATAAGACTAGTATAAGAAAAGAAAGATTAAGTGACAACTCCAATGATGATTTTGATGTAGAACAAGCCAAATTTGTAAGAAGGATCTAGAGAGGAACTGGAAAATATAAAGGTAAGATTCCTTTCAAATGTTTTAATTGTGGTGAAGTAGGACACTTTTCTTCCAAATGTCGTCATAACAAGAACAAGGAAAAAAACAATAAAGATGATTTTAACCCTTATGAAAGAAGAAAGAATAAAACTCAAAAGAATAAGTACTTCTAGAAACAAAATAAGAATATATATTCCATTGAAGAAAACTATTCATCTTTTGAAAGTGATGAAGAGATTGAAGAAGATGTTTTTTTCATGGCCCTAGAAAGAGATTCCAATGAAGATGAAGAAAATAGCAGCATCCTAGAAATTGAAGAAAATGATGATGTGGATGTTCATCTTGAAGGAAACTTACTTGTCCTATAGATGAAATAAAAAGGCTTAGAATAAAGAACAGAAAATTGTAGGAATAATTGTCACACAACTTTTATCTAACATCTCAATTAGAAGAAAATAAGAAAATTTAAAAGGAAATAAAAGATCAATTACAGAACAAAGAATAAGATTGTGAAAAACATGAAAAGGAAAATGTTTCCCTACAAAGGAAATTGATACAATTATAACAGAGTTGTACAACAATATAAAACTTAAAAGAAGTTCCATAATGTTATAAAATATGCTTAATAACCAAAGATCATCTTTTGAAAACATTAGACTATGTTACAATCACAACAACACATTGTAGAAAACCAAAGAAGAACCCGGGAACTATGTTTCAACCCTGATAAATCGTAGAAAAATGATGAGAACACCAATCGAGCAAGTTATGACCAGCTAGAGCCAAATATACTTCATAGGGAGAATCAATTAAGAATGATGAAACCAAGAAGACATGTTGTGAACATGCATGAATATCTCTTTCTTGGAAAAAAAAAATCATGCAACAATTTTGGACATAAGGAGATAGAGTGCAGACCATATCGAAGGAATGATCAAAGAAGAAGTGGAGGTATATAGAATGCTCCATGAAATAATTATGTGAACAACAATTTCAAAAATCTTATTGATAAGAGAAACAAAATTTCATTTGCTCCACTGGTTAACTAGGATCTTGAATGTTATAAATGAAACAATTTTTTCCATAAAACTGAGGATTGCAAAAGTTGGATACATACCTCTATTGAAAAATAAATTATTATCCACAATACCATCAAAGTATGGAGGAAGAAAAAATAAAAGAATTCTCAAGAAGAATGTGTTTTAGCAATGCATGCTCAAGACAAATAAAACTATTGGTACATAGACAATGGATGCTTAAAACATATGACTAGTGATAAAAAAAAAATCCTGAAGATAGAAAAGGAGAAAGGAGGAATTGTTTCATTAGGAGATAATAAATCTGCCAAGATACTTGGCAAAGATAAAGTCATCCTTGGAATTTAGAAGGCCACAACAAAAAATGTTCTTATATTTGAATATTTAAATCATTTCCTTCTAAGTGTCGGTTGGTTGTGTGAGTAGGGAGACACACTCATGTTTAACTCCAAATAATGTAGAATAAGAAAAGACGACACTAGAATATTTGTAAAAACAACAATGATAACTCCAAACAATGTACACATTCTAAATAAAATTGGAAGAGAACTATGTTTGTTGGACAAACAGATTATAACAACTCTAGTTAAATAATTAATTGTCATAGTTAAATAATTGTTTAAAGTATATTAAGTTTAATTAATTAATTAATTGTCCTGAATTATTAATTGTTTAGTGTATATTAATTAATTGTTTAATTAATTAATTAACTCATTAAATATTTGGGTAATGATTTTAAGTTTAATAAATTTTAATTTATTAAAAGAAAACTTAACATATCGAAGGATGGAACCATTAAGGAGAAGGGGATAAGGTGGTTGGCATTGAATGGGGGGGATAAGGTGGTTGGCATTGAATGGAGAGATAAGGTGGATGAGTCTTAATGAAAGGAGGAGGCGGTGAATGGGAAAGGGGGGTTATGAGGGGGAAAAACACTCGGGGAGAGGGGGACTTTGGCAGGAAGCATTATTTTGAGATTAGGAGACCGTATTGGGGCATTTGGAGGGGATATTTGTTTTAGGAGATTGAAACACTGTATTTCGGGTTTTGGCTGGAGAAGCTTATGGAAGGACTGATACAGGGGGGCACCTGTTGCTGGGATTTTTGGGCTTGGGGGGCAGGAATACTTACGGAATCCTGGAGCTAGGGAGCCAGAGAGGCTCTATTCCTGGTTGGTTGGGTGGTTAGATGGTTTTGGGTAGCGCATCAAGCAGAGCATCAGGCAGAGTTGCAGAACAACGATAGCATTAGTTCGGGGTATGCATTTTCATTTTTCTACAGTGTTATATAATTTATTATGATCTGCTCATAAAATTTAATTAAGATGAATGGTTATATGTTGGTTATGGAATTGTCAAGATGTTAGGATAATATTTCTCTAATTTAATTTATGTTTTATAATTAAATTTTTATTTTATAAGGCTCTGTAGGAAGAGGCCTTACACATGACATTAGAGCCCTTGTTTAAAAACTTGGACCAGGGCCTACCCACGTACCCAGTTTAGGAATGGAATTGTTCCCACCCAGAAATTTAAACAACCGTAAATAATTTGTATAGGATATATATATATATATATTGAAATCAGCCTAGGGGCCTGAAACCCTTAATTAGATATAAATTTGGGCCAAGCTCCACCTCCACCTAACCTCCAAGGCAAGCACAATTTTTTTTGTTATGTATACAAATCTATCTATCTATAAAAAAATATGCACTTTGAAAATGAAAATGATATAATATTATATATCTTGAAAGTGATAAATGAATTTTAACACTTATTCTAATAAACAATCAAATAATAAATCAATTTTTTTTAGGGATATATATATATATACAAATACTTCTAAACAGATATATAAATAACTTTATATAAATAAACATGTATAAGAGATATGTATTTAAACTATATATAAAAAAAATACATAAAATATAAATATAAAAGCAAAAAAAAAAAAATTAAGAATAAAAACTTCAGACCAGGAACGACCAATAGTTTTTCAGTGGAGCATAATCTTCCACTATTAGAGATGGTGACAAATTCATCAATAAATAAAGAAAACATGGAGACAATTCGATCAGAAGAACCTTTTAAAGATATAAAATGATTTATGTATTCGATCTGATCAAGATATCATGAAAAATGTCGGAAATATAAATATAGGCCAACAAAAAAAACATTATGTATTTTTTTCCCTCCACATAGTCGTTTCTTTCAAGAAGTTAAAGCAATGACATACCCCGCATACCGCCTTCAATTCATCAAGAAAGCCTTCTGGAAGTTCCTTGTGGGAGCCTTTGACCACAAGCTCCATGTTGCCTTTTCCGCCAACTCTGGGAGTTTCATTTGCTTCGCAACCGTACGTCTGAGGTTCGAATCCAACCGCAAAATCTCCAACGGAGACAGCCATGGCGAATGGTAACGCATACAACCATCGCCCTTGTGATGATTGCGGAAAATCTCTGATCCTCATGAGTGCATATTTAGGCTCCGCGGTGGAAATGTGTGGTTCAATTTGACAAGAACACGATGAGCTCGAAGGCCACGCTCTAAGATCCTAGTTCTCGAGCTAGGACCTGCAGATATAGTCACGGGTTAGAAAGAACACATAAACCAACACAAACCTAGAAATGAAATGAAATGAAAGTATTTTTAATGT
>JZKD02S0288225.1:371243-382217 GCA_000966675.3 Picea glauca
CGCACTTACGGATTTATCCTGAAACAAGAACCAATTTCCAAGACTCTGTATAGGATGACAGTGCCAGAACTTTGTGAGTTGCAGATGAATTTTAAAGAGTTACTCGAATTAAGACTAATAAGGCCTAGTGTCTCACCTTGGGGTGGACCAGTAATTTTTGTAAAGAAGAAGGATGGTTCCTTATGACTGTGTATATATTACATGGACTTGAACCGTGCTACAGTGAAAAATAGGTACCCAATGTCATGAATAGATGATCGCCTCAATTAGGTGAAAGGAGCAACGGTATTTTCAAAGATTGATTTGAAATTAGGGTATCACTAGTTAAGGATTAAGGAAGATGATATTCCTAAAACTTCCTTTCGAACTCGGCTTGGGCATTATGAGTTCGTGGTAGTACCTTTTGGATTAACCAATGCGCCGGCAGTGTTCATGAGCCTCATGAACAACGTATTCCGGAAGTACTTAGACCATTTTTTCCAAGTCTTTCTAGATGACATCCTCATATATTCCAAAAATGAAAGAGATCATGAGGAACACTTGCAAGTGGTGTTGTACTACCTTAGAGAGAACAAATTGTATGGGAAGTTGTCAAAGTTTTCCTTCTTCCAAAAAGAAATTGACTATTTAGGTCATATCATTTCTGGTGAAGGAATCTCTGTGGACCTAGAAAAGGTAAAGGCCATTATGGAATGGCCAGCGCCGAAAAATGTTCATGATGTAAGAAGTTTCATGGGGCTAGTGGTTTATTATCGAAGATTTGTGGAAGGGTTCTCTAAAATAACGAAACCTATCTCCACTTTGCAGTGCAAGGGGGTTAGGTTTGAATGGACAGAAGAATGTGATAGTGCATTCATCGAGATTAAAAGGTTACTATCTAGTGCACCAATTCTACGGGTGTCAGATATGGAAAAGGACTTCACAGTCTACATGGATGCCTCGAAGAAAGGGTTGGGAACCGTGCTAATGCAGGATGGAGGAGTGATAGCTTATGCATCAAGGAAGTTGAAGAAACATGAGGAACTTTAGGCTCTCATGATTTAGAGTTAGCAGCGGTAATGCTAGCTCTAAAACTTTGGAGGCACTATCTAGTGGGGAGAAACTTTGAGCTCAAAACGGACCATCAAATTTTAAAACATCTCTTCACTCAAAGGGATCTGAATTCTAGGAAAAGGCGATGGAATGAGTTCATGAGTGAGTACGATTTTGGTATTTCTTATATCAAGGGAAAAGAGAATGTGCTCGCAGATGCCTTGAGTAGGAGACCACATGTCTTCTCCTTGGTACCCTTAAAGGTCAATCTGAGGGAACGTGTGCTGATGCAACTCGTTAGAGACAGTTGGTATTTAAAGGCTACCTCAAACCTCTAGAATGGGAGGCAATTAGATCCGAAGTATGAAGGATATAGTCTGGAAGAAGATGTACTATTGAGATATTGAGGAAGGATGTACATCCTCGAAAGTGGGGATATTTGAAACATCATACTGAAAGAATCCCATAAAGCACTTTATTGTGCACATCCGAGTGTGAAGAAAATGTACACAGACATGAGGAGGCTCTTCTTCTGGGTAGGCATGAAGTGCGATGTAGTTCATTTCGTCCCCAAGTGCCTAGAGTGTCAAAAAGTGAAAGCCAACTACCATCACCAAGAAGGTCTCCTTCAACCACATGATGTTCCTATGACCAAGTGGGAAGTCATTTCTATGGATTTTGTTGTGGGGTTTCCACTCACATTTCATAAACACAATGCCATTCTTGTGATAGTTGATAACTTAACCAAGAGTGCTCATTTTATTCTAGTTAGAGACAGTTATGATGTTACTGATGTGGCAAGCGTGTTTGTAAGTGAGGACATCCGTTTGCATGGGATACCTAAGAAGATCATTTTAGATAGGGACTCCAGATTCACTTCTAGGTTTTGGACAAGTTTATAGTCAGCATTGGGGACTTAGTTGAACTTAAGCATAACTTATCATCTTGAAATAGATGGGAAAACTGAGAGAGTAAATCAATTCATGGAAGACATGCTTAGGATGTATGTCATGGATAATCAAACCCATTGGGAGAAGTGCCTACCTTTGGTAGAGTTTGCCTACAATAACAGTTTTCATAGCTCCATCGGAATGCCACCCTACGAAGCTCTATATGGAAGGCCATGTAGAACATCGTTGAGTTGGAAAAGGTTAGAAGACCATGTAATAGTTGGGAAATAACTGATTCAATATATGGAGGAACAGGTGATTCAGATTAGGCAGAGACTAAAGGAAGCACAGAATAGACAAAAACATTATGTAGATGCACACAGGACTAATCAAAGTTATAAAGTGGGAGATCAGGTTTTCATTCATATCAGGGATAATAAGACTACCATACGGTTCAGAAAGGGGACAAAGTTTTCACCTCGACTTATAGGACTGTTCAAAATCCAAGAGAAAAATGGACCCATCGCCTATCATCTCTTACTGCCACCCCACTTGGATAAAACTCATAATGTTTTTCATGTATCTGTTTTACGTCATTATGTTGCTGATGAATCACATAAACTAAATTGGAAGGAATTGCAGGTATCGGACGTGAGAAACCTCATAGTAGAACTATTACGCATATTGGACTGTAGAGTCTGGCAGCTTAGGAACCATATGGTATACCAAGTTAAGGTCCAGTGGGACAAGTTTAGTCCAGGATCTGCTACTTGGGAGGATGTCGAGAGGTTATGATGAGATTATCCCTCACTTTTTTTACCACCTCGAGAATATGTTTCTCGAAGGTTGGGAGAATGTAATGCTACCTTTTGACTTAGACAACTAGGATTACCTCAGACCTAAACAACTTTATTTTTTTATTCACAGTGTAACTATTAAATTATACACTTGAACTTTTAAGACATATGAACATTTATGAATGTTTAAATATATTTGAATAATGATGGATATGATGCAATATATTGTGAGAATGTAAATTTGATGAATATTTAAATGCTATTTATGATGATGGATATGATGTGATCTACTATGTGAATGTAAATTCTATGAATGTTTAAAATGCTATTGATGATGAAGGATAGGATGTGATATACTATGTGAATGTGAATCCTATGAAGGTTTAAATGTTATTTGAATGATGTTGGATATGATGCAATCTATTATGTAAATGATAATTTTGTGAATGGGTGATGTTAATTGAATTATGGGATATTATGAGATCTATTTCTAAACTTTAAAACTTTGATGTTAAATTTGTTGGTACGCAGATACCGAATTGAAAGTATGGTTGTATGAAATTACATGAGGATAATGCATAAGATATGTATGAGTTTGTGTTACAGACTAATCTACAGGTTATTGGGCTATGAAATACCCAAGGGATAATGATGATGAAACTGAATGTCATGACCACTGGACGAGAAACAATATGGTATGAATCTTTGTATGTGAAACTATATTGGTTTGGATACATTGTTATGATATGTGGACCAGTGTAGGATTTCAGGAGGTGAAACTACCCAAAACTGAATTAATGATGACAAAACTCCTAGCAACATGGTGCCATTATATATTCCATTGTAGGGTGTGGAGCCTAGTCCTATTAGGAGGGGTGGAGTCATTTCCCACCATGTATCTTATGAAACCTGGAGTTATGGGAGGAATGTGTTAGCTCATGCTCCCCTAGATGTGTGATGATGACTGTCAGTTTTCTCTTGGGGAAGCTTGGTCAAGATAGTGACAATTCTGCTTACGGGTTCTATTTGGAGTTAGGTCAATATAGTTGATGCTCCAAGATAGTCCAGAAGAGGAAGGATCGGAATGGAAGATGGAAGTAAGTTAGGGAGGAAGGATGAGTAGAAATAGTTGAGTGTATGGAGATTTGTCTTATGGTGGACTTTATTGTCTTTCCTTCTGAAAAGAAAAGTGTATATATGAATATTCATAATTACTTAACTAAACTACAATTGTCTAAGTAACATTGTTGAGCTAGATAATTGTAATTAAAGGATTTCACAAACATTTGATTGTGTTATTGTCTTTTATAAAATGAATAGTCTTGTTGAATGGATTGGATGCATACAAAAATTACTATAGAGATGATAGTTATTGTTATTAGTACATGCACRAGACTTGTATGTACTAGCTACACATGCATTTATTGCACATGTACATTAGTATGTATGAGTTTTCTTGGCTTACTTACTAATAATGTCGGTTATTTGTTATGAATGTGTGAACCATGTGTCTTTTCCCTTGTATCATAAAATACTTTAACTTCGTGACAAAGTTTCCTGAAGGGTGGGAGTATGTAACAACCCTAGTTAAATAATTAATTGTCATAGTTAAATAATTGTTTAAAGTATATTAAGTTTAATTAATTAATTAATTAATTGTCCTAAATTATTAATTGTTTAATGTATATTAATTAATTGATTAATTAATTAATTGACTCATTAAATATTTGGGTAATGAATTTAAGTTTAATAAATTTTAATTTATTAAAAGAAAACTTAACATATCGAAGGATGGAACCATTAAGGAGAAGGGGATAAGGTGGTTGGCATTGAATGGAGGGATAAGGTGGTTGGCATTGAATGGAGAGATAAGGTGGGTGAATCTTAATGAAAGGAGGAGGCGGTGAATGGGAAAGGGGGATTATGAGGGGGAAAAACACTTGGGGAGAGGAGGACTTTGGCAGGAAGCATTATTTTGAGATTACGAGACCGTATTGGGGCATTTGGAGGGGATATGTTTTTAGGATATTGAAAGAATGTACTATGGGTTTTCGCTGGAGAAGCTTGTGGAAGGAATATTATAGGAGGGGGCACCTGTTGCTGGGATTTTTGGTCTTGAGGGCCTGAAATCCTAGAGCTAGGGATCCAGAGAGGCTGTGTTCCTAGCTGGCTGGGTGGTTAGATGGTTTTGGGCAGTGCATCAAGAAGAGTTGCATAACAATGATAACATCAGTTAGAGGTATGTATTCTCATTTTTCTGTTGTGTTATATAATTTATTATGATCTTATCATAAAATTTAATTAAGATGAATGGTTATATGCTAGTTATGAAATTGTGAAGATGTTAGGATAGCATTTCTCTAATTTGATTTATGTTTTATAATTAAATTTCTATTTTTATAAGGCTCTGTAGGAAGAGGCCTTGCACAGATGAATATGGTTATGAAATTAGAGAATAGGAAATTTAATATTTGACAACTTAGTCAAGTTCAATAATGACCAGGTAGTAAGAGGCATTCCAAAAATCATCAAGCCCTCAAACCAAATTTGTAAACATTGTCAATATGGGAAACAAAAAAGAGTGAGATTCTAAACAAGGGAATATTCAACATCAATACCATTAGAACTCATCCACATAGATCTGTGTGGGCCAACAAAATAAAAAAGTATGCAAGGTAATTGTTACTTCATGCGACTCTTTGATGACTACAAAAGAATGACTTGGGCAACCTTTCTCAAGAAATAAAAAATATTTGGGAAGTTTAAAGAATTGAAAGCATTAGTGGAAAATGAAACCGATTTGAAGATAAAATGTCTAATATCAGATAATGTAGGAAAATTCACCTGGTGACATTTTTTGAACATGAAAAGTTATTTGAATGGCAGTTTGTATCGTGTTTTTTTTTTGCATCAATGCAAAAGTAGATGCACAATTTGGATGAAGTTTCCAGGTTAGAGTTTTGTAACTATACCTCTTAGTCTCTGGAGCTTACACTATGCTAGGAGTTTCACTTGTACTCATCGATACATATTGTGAACTAAAAATCATGTGTTGTAAATGACATCAACATATTTGACATGGCATAGATGAATAGATAACTAAGGATATTTGTTTCCTAAACATAGCAAGATCATGATTTGTGAATCTTTACCTTTGTCCTCTTCGTTGTGTTGATGTTTGTGATGATTGACTACTCATGCCCATGTCACTTGTCTAACATTTTCTAATGAAAACATGTGTACAGTGAGCATGAAAACAACTAAATATGCATATGCATTGTATATTGCTCATAATTGATATGGATGTACATTAAGCACGTGCACTATGTTTGATTTACTACCATTGTTGGTATACCTTTTAGAATATTTTACTTCAGATTCCTCTACTGTGGCACATAAGAATTCATCCTCTTGTTCAATTAGTCTGTTTTTTTTCAATGTAGTAATGCAAAAAATACAATGGACATGAAGGTAAGTTGCTATGTAGGAAGACATGTAAAAACTTAAATACAATTTTATTTATTTCAATGTAGCAACACAAAAAATACAATTGATATGAAGATAAGTTAATATGTAGGAAGATATGTAGTATCTACATATCATAAATGAGGTGAAAAGCAGTAGAATAAATATACACACAATAAATGAAATAAAAAGAAATGGAGTATGAAATAAGGGTAGAAGCATGCACCTTTGTATGTCTTCTTCTACATTTTGGGTTAAGAGTCCTTCGCCTTGTCCAACTATTCTATTTGTTTCAATGTGGGAATGCAAAAAATACAATGAACATGAATGGAAGTAAATATGTAAGGAAAAACAAGTAATATGTGCATATAGTAAATGAGAATCAAAGGAATAGAGTGATAGATAGAGTTAGAAGCATGCACCTTTTTTTTTCTTGATCCATGTTTGTGGTTGTATAGAATTTTTTCTATCCAAAATCTATTACAAACCAGAAAAATATTAAGAAGTTGGATGATCCTAGCTCAATAATTTGGTTTTGTACAACAAAGTATCGAGATATGCTTTGAGACATGGAAGTATGTTTTGTTAATATGCGTGATGTATATTTCATAATTCAAGTAGAAGACAAATTGGATTGTGGTCAGACCAATATGTGTCTAAGATAAAGAGGGTTTATTGTGAAATGGGCACATTTGACCATACATGGTCAATAAGTGCATTTTTTACATGGTTTATCTTATCCAAAATAAAGCAGAGAGTGTAATTGCACATGTAGTTTTCCAACTCTTTTGTTTTGGCACTATTTTGTCGCATGTCAACATTATAGTCTCTTAGAATGATAATGGTTTCATTTAGATGTAAATGATGTAATGAATTTGAAACAACTTTTAGTATGTTGGGAAATGTTGCATGTTGAGTGGCATAAAGATTCAATATTTCAATTTGCAATTCATGGAAGATTACTCTTGCTAGCACCATCGTAACATTTTTTTTCTTTGAAATGCATATACTACAATGTAACTTAACATTGTTACATGTGTTTTTTCAGTAAGATCATCACTCCATGTGTAATGTAGCTTGATATGCAATTGTGATTTGGAAATTGTTTGTTTTGGATGCATAATGTCATGTATGTTTTTTGAAAACATAGAATATCATATTCCATTGTGTCATAGTCATTGAGTATATCATTCATATGTGCATGTAGGGTGCACATGTTAAGTGAGATAATTGATACAGATGAGTTTGTTTGTATGAACTGGTAATCATATTGTAAATGTCATTTTTCAGTAGTCTGAAGGATTTTCATCTCAATATCGACTTTACATTTGACTTTGAAGTTATCTTTTGTAAGAGCGCTTAGAAAATACAAGGATTCTATGCTTTTGACACATCACATAGTTGTGCATACAATTCCATGTATTCATATTACAACAGGGTCAAATGCAACACTATCAAGTGTTATCCCTTGTGATATGTGGATTGTATGTGCACATGCAAGTTTAATTGGAGATTATATTTGAACATTCAGTTGACGTGTATTTTCCGATGTTGATATTGGTTTTGATATTCATAATATAGTTGTCCAATCCTGCAAAATATTTAAATTATATAGATAATCTAACTTGTTTTCTTGTCGGTGGCCAATATGCGGGTCATGGAACTTAATCCAAAGGACATGAACATTTTTTTTCTTTGTATAAGATTTGAGTATTCCATCTACACCATTCACTAAGCCAACATCTAAATCATAGTTACAGGTATATATTTCAACTAGCATGTCTAATTTCAGGACAAGCTGCAAAGACAAAGTGGTTGTATGTTGATGACATGGCACATTTCCATGGTTGTCTTCTTCAAGGTCAATTGAATTGATGATGATATCATCTCCAGGCATGAGCTATAACATGATCTTTTTATTCATTTTGACATCATTGTTATTGTAGAATAGATAAGGGAAGGTTGGGTATGTCATTGCAGGTCGCATGCAACTTAAATTGATATATGTTAAGTCATCACATGTTTGGTTGTTTGTCCGTATTCTATTTAGAATTTCAATAAATGTTTCATTTTTCTGGCGCATTATAGTATGTAATTCGAAGCATTTTATGTTCTCTTTCCAAAATTCATGATTCATTCTTTAGATGTTGACCATAGGTTGTTCAAATATCAAAGAATATTGTATGTGTTGTGCCTCGTAAAGATCCCCACAAAATACCATATCAATGTTCTGAAAGTATTTTGTGTGCACATGTTTTATATTTATCAGTTGATTGTCAATGGAATATAAGAAGCGACTTCCAATCAAGGATGCTTCATCTATGAATACAAGTTGTAGTTTGTCATAAATATTAGACAATGTATCTAACATTTCCTTTCTCAATGGAAGAAAATGAGACTTTTTAAAAGGCATTAACAATGTGGATTGGACTATTTCTCCACCTACAATATATGGAGCTTTTCCTATATATGAAACTATCAGTCCCTTTGGTTTCACAGGGTCACTCGAACTGTTTGAATCATAGATTTGTATAATAATTTGGAATAATTATTCCAATTTGAATGTCTTTCTTGTTCCTTCCCTTCCTGTAAGGAACAAGTGCACATGAGTGTGGATGTTTAAGTCTTTCTTCATTGCAATATACTTTAGGATTTTTTGCTTCTCTTGATTCAATAGTCATCTAACTCTGTAATATTCTTCATTTTCGATAACGAATGGATGTTTTGTGACTTTAAACCCAAGATTGATATGTTTTTCAATGGTGGCTTCTTGAGGACAAGGAAAATCTTATTGCATGTCATAGGACTCACAAAGAGTTCTAGTTGTTTTATGCTTTGTTGATGTCTCATCAACATTGTCAGCTTTTTCTAGTTCTTCAAGTGCACTTTCTAAATCACCACATGTTGGGTTGAAATTGTATGTAAATCTAGCCTCATTGGTTTGTATTGTAGTCTCATAAAAAATATATGCAACTTCCCATGTACGGAAGTTATGTTTTAATGTGTCTTCATTTTGATCAAATGGAATGTACAATGATATTTTCTCTCTATATATTTTTTCATAGTCGATGCGTTTCTTGTATTTGACAAAGAGTATTACATTTGGTTTTTCTCTTTTTGATATATCTGTACCATTCTTTTTGTAATGCGATGCGAATTTTGCAAGGAAGATATGCTTAATACAAGGTGTACATTGGAGGTAGTAATCCATAATAGAGTGACATATTATTTCCTCTCAATTATCAGGCTCTTGTTTTAGGAAAGATGGTGGTTTAAGAACGAATGTGTGTGTGCCAAGTGGAGATGTGTTGATGAAAACATATCTCCTCGAACTACAGCTCAAAGGTAGGGAAAGTGTGATGTGGATTTCTTGCTGAGAAGACATTTGTTGAAGATTAAGTAATGTATTTCCAATTGTACGTATCATTTGCATAACATCAATTTGAATTTTTTCATGTTCTCTACGTATTCTTCTAAATGCACTTGTCATAGATTTTTCAACCTTTTTCATGTACGAGGTACAATATGATGCTGCGGCATATGTGTTTAGGACATATTGCACATATATATTTACATTCCACATAATTGGAATATTCTTGGAGAAACTGTTGTTCCAAATATATGAAAATTTTTGTTGAAGGAAAATTGTTGGTTGTTTAAGTGTAGATTGTATCACTTGGATGTACTCATCTTCTGTTAAATTTAGTTTGGCCAAGAAGTATTTGAATCTCATTAATTCATTGAAGTCTTTTTGTTCTATAAATGTGAAAAAAGATTTTGATTTCTCAATGAGAACATTGTTCTCTAAACTAATAGGTTCTATGATTCTTGTTGTTCTCATTGACAGTATAGGGAAGTTGTCTCTGCAATGTGAATTCTTTCATTTTTTACAACTTCTTGTATCATAATATCTATGAACTTTGGCAATTTTTGGATTCAAGTGATTAATGTTGCAAGTTATGTATTTGTACATAAACTCAGGGGTGATTTTAAGAACGCCCCCCTAAATTTATATGTATAATAAATGGGCGAATCCACATGATACATAGGAAAAATTGAGGGCTATTTTATCAATAATATAAAATGTATATATAATTTTTTGGCGAATATTTTAGTCAATTATATAATCTTGTAAAATATTGGTGAATCTTTCACTGAATTATAAAATCTTGTAAAATATTGGCGATTGGTGTTGGGTAAACAAATGGACTTCACACAACATTTCACCACATCTACTATAGTAAAGTCGACCAAAATTGACAAAGAGCATTTTGTATAGGCCAATTGCAAAATGTGTTTCAATCTACAAATGGAGTTCACAACATTGTCAACATTCACTACATCTTCTACAATAAAGTCAACCAACATCAACATTCGCTACATCTACTACAATAAACTCAACCAACATTTCACCCAACATCAACATTCACTACATCTACTACAATAAATTCAACCAACATTTCAGTACATCTGTTATAGTTCTACAAATAATAGTTTTCATAGGCCAATTAAAAAAAAGGTGTTTCCATCTACAAATGGACTTCTCACAACATTTCACCACATATTCTACATGGACCAATTAAACAACAAGTGTTTCAATCTACAAATGGACTTCACATAACATTTCACCATGTCTGCTACAATAAAGTTAACCAAAATTGACAAAGAGCATTTCGCATAGGCCAATTAAACAATTGCATAGGCCCCAATTAAAAAATGTGTTTCAATATACAAATGGACTTCACGATGCCTTTCACCACATCTACTACATAATCCAATCAAATAACAAG
>JZKD02S0288225.1:390972-401329 GCA_000966675.3 Picea glauca
CCTTGTGAAATGTAAACACCATAAAGTTCATATCATTCAAGCCAATTTAGAAAGTGAAAATTAAACAATTAAACAATTTAAATGCTATTTGAATAGTGTTATCTCTTATATTACAATTTTGATGAAAATTACACCGGATGGATGTAAAAAGACATTCACTAACTTATATGTTCAACAAATAGAAAATCAGTAAGTAGTAGCACCTCTCTGAAGCCGCGACTACCCTACACCAATTGTTTGATGGAAACGTAGAGAATCGGAATCCAGATATGCGATTTTGCCAGTGTGGTCGAGCCTCAGCGCCGAGCCGTGAGTGGGGTCCTCCTCTGTTGGAATGCTAACAAAATACGGTCACTGGTGCCTGGGCTGAACCTGGGAGTAACTCATTACCCAACAGAAGAATGCCGAAGAGTAAAATACTAAAACCATAAACCTTAAGGCCAAAAGGGGAAATAAGAGGTAGCAGAAGTAAAACCGTAAACCTCAGTTCCATCAAGGGCCCAAAGGGGAAATTCAAATAACCACAAAGATGTAAACTGGGGAATGCATTTCAGATCCCATATAATTTATACCATGTGGGAGGGCCAAAAATTTCCATGTTCTTTGGAAATCGGGCGAAGGGAAGATTGTAGCTACCCACTGCCCATACCACAAAATCAGGGTGAAATTAAACCATAAACCCCGATATTACCAAATGGCAGGGCGAAGAAGCTATAAAAAATTCTCATATTTCTAGAAATTTGGCTAATGGAAGCTTGTCCCTCCAAATTTCAGGGGCTAAATATAATTTTTTTCCCTCTATCCCTCCTAAAAATATGGGCTAACTCTGTACACGATTTTTCCCCTAAAATAAATTATGGGCTAATGATATAAGTTTAAAAAAATCACTCTAATACAAAAAATTCTCCCAATAAAAAATTGGAGACCCCTTAATTTCTCCCATGAGCGAAATTTCGCCCCTAAAATCATCTATGCATAAACTGCTCGATTTGTGATTTTTTGTCATTTCCATAGACTTGTGCACCCTCTATCCATAACAGTGAATGGTCATGTTTGCTCGCTCTATTTTGGAACTCAGTTACAAATTAGTAGTATGATATTCTTCCGAATAATGTTTCATCATAACATATCAATTGCCTCAAAGCATTTACTCTATGTCTATAGTAACGAGTACATGTCACTGTGTGTTTAATTTTTAGCTAGTCAATTTCATCATTTTCCAATGTCTCAGTTTGTTTTTTCCTTTTCCTGTTCCTATATAATGAAGATGCCATAGTCACCAACTAACCCAAATGATGCTCTGCAATTGCAAATGTGATGAAAAAATTTGCAGGTCCCAATTGTCGGATCATTGCAAATATAGTTTTCTTGTTTTTTTGGAAGTAGTTAGGAGAGATGCAGATATTTTTGAAATCTATGTATCCAATATCAAATTTTAGGATCTTTTCTAGGTTTTATTTGTACTTGACAACTTGGGCCAATACATATCTTTCTCATATCTAACCTTTTCTTATTTGCACCAATATGGAAGAGAGCACTTTCTCAATTATTATGCACATTGTTTTGAAAAGCAAATTTGTTATGTGACAAGAGAAGTCACCGCTTGAATGTAGCAGTTCCCATCAAACTATTTTTTGGAAGTTTAATCCTTCCATGATGTTACTGGCACATGGATATCCATAGAACAGTGTTGGGAACTTCATTTCCTCCACAAATTTGTCCTCAAATTTTCCAAGTGGACGTTGCCCTTCAACATGTGCAATTTTGACAATCTTGTCTTGCAATTCATGAATGTGTTGTGAGTCAGTGAATCCATGTATCAATGTTTCAATAGGTATTTCAATCTCTAATTCATCACTTGTATCAAATTCACTAGTAGTGTCGAAATTTTGTGCAGAGTTGTAATTTCCTTGTTCAAGAACATGGTTCCAGTTCTCATTTATACAAATATTTTTCGCTTTGTACAGGGTCCTAGAACACAATTCTTCTAATGATTTCATGACAATGTGTACACGCACTCTACCCTTCTGGTATGCATTCTTGTATTTCAAACATATTTTGAGAGATACAACAATCGTCATTGTTTCGCTCATGAATTGTGGAAACACATTTTGGATAACATCTAGTTGGACATGAAAATTAATAATTGATCATGTTAAGCCCATTTGGAGTCGTTTATAGCCCGAGGGTCTGATTTGTGCAAATCAAATTCATAGAGACACAATTATCCCTTCAAGTCTTGTAACTATACTTACATCTGGTAGTGGTGTGTTACATTTTATTTGGTCAGGTGTTGCAAATTGTGGCAGTTTTCCATTTTGAAGTGATATTTTGCATGGAAGACAAATTTGTCTAGTGGAAAATGTTCTATCATTTAGTGTCAAGCTGATGTATTTTTTTTGCAGTTTAGGGGTGAACTACTTAATGTTCTTTATGAAATTCAATTTCTCGCAAATTTCACATGAAATGCAAGGAGTGTCTTCAATTTTTTTCATATAGGTTTTCTTTGCATCTCTCTTTCCTAGATAAGGATGTGTAGCAAGTGTTCATTGGTTTTCAATGCTAGCATTACATAGTGTTGGCTCTAATTTACAATATGTGATTTTTTCCCCTCGATCAGTATCATGACCACTATGGGATATGTAGTTGCACCTGTTTCTCTCACGTATCTATTTTTTCAACATGTGGTAGGTTAACTTATGGTTGCCACTTGAAACTAGTTTCACTTCTTGACAAGCCATATTGAAGGTTGAATCGACATTTGTTACGAGAATTTCCTCCTCATGATTTTGATGATGCAAAGGGTGATGGTCATTTTCATTGGACATGTGATATTTGTGTTCAGTAGGAAGTGTGTAAATCCACTCGTGTTTTGCACGCAAAACCTTTTTTAGGTTGTGATATGTGAGTTTGTGTCTCTTGATCGAGATCCCTTTAACCACACGATGATCGGTCGTACAATTCATAGGTCTAGAAGGAAGTGCACTAATGTATTTATTTCTTTCATGTATGACCTTTTTCAAGTTATGATAAGTTAGTCTATTCGGTTTTTTTTAAGCTCTCTATGACCTGATGACAATTGGGATGAGTTTCATCATGATTAGACAATATGCGACGTTATGTAGATTCAATGTGGTTTGGTTGGCATGAACAATGAATCTTGAAATGGAGGAAGTATTTCTTATGAAAGGTTGATAATGGATATGTGGTGTATTTGTTTTCGACAATATGATGTCAATTGTTTGATTGTAGTTTAAATCAATACAATAGAAATCGACAGTATCGTCTAAAAGGATTGACCAGAACTAGATATTTACTTTGAATATGATAGATATCCATTGTAAACAAAATGTCCCACCCTCTATATTTCCTTTCTCATATGGAATTTCCATGTTTACAAGGTATTGCCAACATCCAATTGTCGATATACTTTCTATGAAATATGGTAGAAGGTGTTGACGCAAGCAATTAAATTCTTTTTGACTGCCACCTATAATTCCATTACAAAAGGATTGCATAGTGTAAAGGCACAGTGAGGGCATATCAAACTCTTTTTCTATCAAATAGAAAATTGCATTGAACATAATATCTCTACAAGTAGATATACTAGTTGTTGTTATGTGTAATCCGTGAGAGCGCATATGATGCATAGTTTGTTTCCAATGGGATTGAAGGTCTTTGCAAGTGAGGGGAAAGTAAAGATTAGATCCTCAAAGATTTCATATGGATAAATTTTTATAGAGTAGTGGTTCATAATGACCACTTAGAGGATTGACATCATGGAACAAGATGCAATATGGATCTCTAGATGTAGTTTTGTTGAATAATAGATATTTTATTTTTCTTGTTAATGACCAGATTCCAATTGATATATTCAGCCACTTGGATAGCCACCGTATACAAAACATATCTCCCCAAAGTCCTTTCTCATGTGAAGGCAGAGTTGTAGATGAAGAAAACTGCATCTTTGAAAGATACGTACTAACATCATGTATTCCATGCAATTGGAAAAGAAAATCAGATGCCAATTCATATTGATACAACTCTAATGCCTCAATGTTTCCATTTTATAAAAAATCCAGTAAATGATATATCAATCCATTTCACATCTTAGTCGAGGAATAACGAAAGTGAAATAGAACTTGAAATTCATGGAAGAGGCAATCTCCTGCAATATACGAGAATGCATCTAATCTGAAAAGGGAAATGTTATGCAATACATGGTCGATGTTGTCATTTACAATAGAGTCTGCATCTATTTGATAGAACTCAACATCTATTACTTGTTCCATCTTTTAAGTTGTGATTTTCAATATGTTTCTTAGTTATGTTTAGATAATATGCAAATAGAAAAAAAGATAACTATAAGTTCGGGAGTGCATACCAAATTTTCTATGTATCCTTCAACATTTTTCATTTCAAATTCAATGCTCTATGGTTTCTATTGCATATGACAAAGAAACAAAGCTATTGTTAGTGCTCAACCATACAGAAGAGATAATGCAAATAAAACAATAGTATAAACTTGCTCAGTACAAAGACTAAGTATTTAAGACATAGAATTTTAGAACTTATTTTAGTTGTACACCTTATAAGCATTACGGTAGTAATTGAATATAGCCTCATAATCATATTCTTCATTTAATTTCATCCTCACTCTTCAAAAATCAACACTAAACAGATCTGAAACAAGTTGTTGATGTCTCCCACTAATAACACTCACATAGATGGTATGTGGGATAAACAAAAGCGAAAGAATTAGGGGTTCATGGACCTCTACTACACGAATGGAACAAACATATATCACAACTTCTCAAGGTTTCAATTATACTACAAGATGAACAAGATATTCTAAGACTTGGCACTAGGGCACTCATCCTCAGACAGATCAGTGAACTGTCCATTTAGGTTACAAAGAATCATTTCTACAAGATGAGGTCCATATGTGAAAATGGTGATGGAAGAGGCTTTTGAAGACCTAAATTCCAGCATAAAACTAACAGCTATATGTGGCTTGCCACAAAAGAATAAAATATTTCCCTGTCATAATCTGCAAATAAGGGGATGGAAAGGTCCTCGAAGATGCTTTCTCAACAATGAAAAATCTAAACTCATCTCACAAATCCTTGTTCATTTCCATTTTGAAAAGAGTTATGGTATAATGTCCAGAGAATGAAAGTGGGCATAGGCGATTGGAAAGGGGACAACCTAGAAAATGCACTAAACATATGGTTTCAGAAACAAAAATATGAAGAGAACATTTGATTTCCCTTTTTGTATTTCATTATCATTATGACAAAGGTGGGTTCTGTATCGAGCATTGACATGTCTGCGTGTTGTTTGAGGCCATTGGAGATAATTGAATGTGTAGACAACTTCTTCTGAAGATATAACATGATTTTAATTTCAGAACCCATTTAGGAGATTAACGTCCTGACACCTTTTATTTCCAAAATGAATCTTAGTCGTCGATCATTTTTGCAATCCACGATCTGGGTGACCCTGCTACTTTATTGCCCCTCCTAAATTTTTATCATTATGCCAAATTTTGGAATTCTTCTAACCATACTTAGAGATGGCGCCAAGTCAACACTTCAGGAGTTTTTGAATGTGAAGCATGAAAGTCTCCGAGGGTGACTTTTCTCCTATAGTCACTAACTTGCGCCTACTATTAATTAACCCAATATTAATTTAACCATCTTTATTAAGGACTTCAAGACTTCGACTCTTCGACACTTTTGGAGTTTCCAAATGCAGAATTTCTACAACTCCCACAGTAGTATGGACACGTGTAATAAATGCAGACTGGCCACCGTGCACGTGGGACTCCAAAATACAACTAACTATATTAATATACTCAAAAACAAACAATAACCAAAGCTCGTTGGTGCTAAGTGTCCACCATGTTGCAAATCCTGACATGTGGTTAACCATGTCTCATCCCCGAAAATAATAACTATTTACAGAAGAGATGAGGTCCTCAAATATGCGCACATTTACAATCCATTTTTCACCTTCTTAAGCTCTTCATTACCTTATGCATTGTCATCTTTCTTTACACCTTTGTGACTAGGCTCTGATCCTCTTATAGAATTGTTTTTCTACCCTTTACCCCTACAACTTATCCCTTTCATAAACACATGCATTGAACATAATGGCTCGCAATGGCTGCACAAGAGGGTGATTTAGTATCATCCCTAAGTTGACAGAGAGGCTTGCAATGTCTTCACAAGAGGGTAAACATGTACCATCCCAGCGCCTAGTATGTGAAGATGTAAGGCATGATCTATGCAATAAAAATTCTTGTCAGCTATTTTAAGAGGTTTTGAATAATATTGTACTGGATAAAACATGTGGACTCTGAGCCTAATACTCCGGTATCCCTTGATTTTATCAAAGGAATTCAACCTTGCAAAGTTGAAGCAAACAAGAGAAAGAAACAAACAACAAACCATTGAGCAAGCACCAAGAGGTTCAATTGCAGCTGCATGACCTTAACTTTGCAATGTTGAAGCAAACAACAATAAACAACATCCAACGAACCAACAAACTAATGAGAAAGAAACAACTAGTGAACCAATGAAGAATATATTTATCTTCAATGATGACTAGATTGCATTCCAAATAAATAAGAAATATGAAACACATGATGTAGAAGCAACTCCATCATTATAGTCGACTATGCGAGTGTTGGTGGACAACAATATTGCCCAAATTCACTGTATACAAGATTGTATCCAAAAATTGGAGAAAAATGTATTGTGACGAGCCTTTTAAGTAAACGTTTAAGGTTGTTAGACCTGTTAAGTAAACATTTAAAGTTTCCAGACATGTTTAAGGGCCTCACGCTATGTAAACATTTAAAAAATAATTCATTGTGGGATGCCTATTTAAGTACTTAAAAAAAAAGTGTTCATACTCAAAACTTTGGTTATGTAAACATTTAAATAAAAATAAAAATCAAATCAAAACGAGTGTCCATGCTCAAAAGTTTGCATATGTAAACATTTAAAAAATTGGGAATAACAAAGCTGGTATTAAGACTTCTAATCTATTTTCGAATGAGATGAGGACAAATAAGTTTTTTTTATTATATAAAAAATAATGTTTTTAGTTCTCTAACAATAGAGATAATGCCAAAATTTATAGTCAATGGACAAATTAATATGAAGTCAACCAAGTATCCATAGCTATAGTTCATAACTGACACAATTTTCCATTAAATTTTTAAAAAATAATTAAAAATTTATAAATAACTATCAAAATAGAAAAAATTATAAATTATATTATGAAAAAAATAATTATAAAATTATAAATAACTACCAAAAATATGAAAAATTATAAACTTTATTAGGAAAAAAAATACTTGGAGACTTCTCTTTATCAAAAAGATTTCAAAAATAGTTGAAAATATTATACCTCGGGTGCTCACAAAATTTTAAACTTTCTTTTTATCAAAATATTTCAAAAAATAGTTGAAAAGATCATAACTCCGATGCTCACAAAATTTTAAACTTTCTTTTGACTAAAGAGTTGGAAAAGATCATAACTCCCGTGTTCACAAAATTTAATCTTTCTTTTGCCTAAAGCATTCATCAGAAGAGTTCTTGATTACTCATCAAAACACATGCAAATAAGGATAACTCATAAAAAAAACTCTGGATACACATACTCAAAAGTAAGTTCTATTTTTTTTAGATGTTTTTAGAGGAACTTCTCCCTAACACTGTGCCTCAAAGTCAACGTCAAGATATAACAAAATTGTTATTTTCTGTTTTTTTTGTGAATATAAAATCAATACTGATTATAAAATTACAGTCTTAACAACCAGAAACATATTTCCGTGCTTTCTTGTTAATTTGCCACTACATTATGAACTTCCTTCCTAAACAAATGCTCTTGAGAAATTTCCTTCCTATACAGATGCGCTTCAGAAATTGTTAATCATTTTTTATTTCTTAAGAAATTGTTAATATTTTAAAATTTCTAACTTGCTTTCATAGTTTCTTGTTAATTTGCCACTACATTACGAATTTCCTTCAGAAACAAATGCTCTTCGGAAATTGTTAATCATTTTTAATTTCTTAAAAAATTGTTAATCATTTTAAATATAAAAATTTTTGAATTTCCTTCCGAAACAAATGCTCTTCAGAAATTGTTAATCATTTTTAATTTCTTAAAAAATTGTTCATCATTTTAAATTGCTATTCAGAAATTGTTCATCATTTTTAATTTATTAAAAAATTGTTAATCGTTTAAAATTTTTAAATTTCTGAATTTCCTTCCTCTTCAGAAATTGTTAATCATTTGAGAGATATCCATATATAGTGATCGTGATCCATACCCAGGTGTGAATTCAGTAAGGCAAAAGGTGATTCGGATAATTAAGATGTGGATTCATCAGACTTTCTACCAGGCTATGGAATTTCATTATTCCTTTGACCACCTGGCTTTGAGGATTATGCCGTTGATGTAAAGTCTGTTGATTCTTATGATTCAACTGATCGACCAACGCTATATCTGGGTCCTCAAACATATCCATACGCATAGACGCCACCCATGGAGGAGGTAACAGAGGCGGCTGATGTATATAGAGCTCGCTGTCGAATACCATGGCATACACCGCGCTGCAGAGTCCGGTCCCTATCCCATCTCCCCGAAACTGTCACATGTGGTCGGCAATCGGTCTGCCTTCTCCCGAACCCAAGGAACATCTATCTCTGTGTGTGCTAACTAAATGATAGTGAACGGAGGGAATGATAGTGCTGGGGCATAGCATAGCCTCGGGTATAGCATACGTTTCGTCCTAGTAGAGCTTCTCTAATTGATGAAGGGATAAAGACTACGTTTTGCAAATGCTTAACCCTTAACCAACTCATTTTTAATCTAGGTTTGTCTTCTGGTATTAAGGTAGAAGATATGCGCCTCCTAGTCTTGATGCAGGAACATCGCAAATATCAAAGCGAGCATGGAGCCAGCGCAACGTATTTTTTTAGCACATGATAAATTGCTCGAAAATCTTTTTGAAGATTGATGGGCCAAATCTTTAATGAAGCCATTTATGAAGGAGCACCTTTGTATATTGTATGAGCGATTCGTACTTAGTAGATAGGAGGCATTTAAACTAGTTAATGAAGGTAGATAGACTTGAATTTAGAGATTAGACAGTTTTAGAAAGAGGAGGGAAAACGGATATAGACACCCTCATTGTACATTGTAGTATTGGCATGATAGCTGAAGCAGGAAGAGCACAGGAGAGTAGCAGAGAGCTGTAGAAGAACATCCATGTATAGATCTTGAATTAATAGAAAAACTTGATTCAAATCCATGGTTTTGTGTCTGTTCTTTGTGTGTTGATGTTAATGATGTGCTCATGAGTGTTTGTTTTCCTGTTATGAAATTGTTTTATTGTTGTGTATGTGATTTCATGTGTGAGTTTGAAATCTGAGAGGAAGAACAAATGAGTTTCAATTGTTTCTGTATCTAAGTGAGAAATCCTGCAAGGAGTGCAGTCGAAACCGTCCGCAAGGGGTGCGTTGACGGAGACTCAGATAGTTTAACTTTTGTTCTCGTTCACCCAGAAGTGAAATTGGGTTACTGGAGCCATGCCAGGAGGGCGCAGGCCAAAGGAAAGTCTCAGTTGTGAAACTGGGCAAAAACTTCGAAGGACTGTTGCTACAGGTGTGCGCAGAGTCAAGAGAACTCAACACTTGAAGATGTTTGAGAGCTGCCGCAAGGAGTGCGTGCACAGACCCTCTTTGAGGTCGAAAGTGTGAGAAAGCTCAAGAGGGATAGAACCTTCAGAACTTAAGGAAGGATTACAAAAGGATTTCACGTCGTGGAGCATCGGAAAAAAACCCAGAGTTGCAGGGTTGCACACAGGAGGATGTGTGAGCGTTGGAGAACACTCGGTCATTTTCAAGAAATCCTCAAGGAGGAAGAAATTGACGGTCAGGATCTTGTGGAGAGTATTCGTGGAAAATCTGCCAGCCGTCAGATCTACTAGAGTAACAAGGAGGTTACGGCCACACCAGAGGGTTAAGCTTAGGAGGATCGTGAGCCCTAGGATCATTGTTGGGTTACCCGCCAGCCGCTCGATCAGGCAGAAGTTGCACCGGGGTTACGTCCTAGTAAAAAGAGAAAAGAACCCAAAGAAGCATCGGGATATCGAGCTATCGGGAGTCGAAAAATCGAAGTTCCCGAGGTCGTGAGAATCGGGACATCAAAAGTCTTGAAATCCCAACAAGCGCAGCACCATCCATCTGTTGGGACAGGTGGCAGGGATCGAGAGTCCATCAACGTTTCAGAATTTCAGAAGTCAAGAGAACCAAGACCTTTCAAGTCTCGAAATCTCAAT
>JZKD02S0288225.1:415894-427798 GCA_000966675.3 Picea glauca
CACATGGATTTTTAGGAATAATAATAAAATATTATTCCAGGCCTAAGCCCCCTAGGCTTAGCCCCTAGGCTCCACACTCAGCCCCTTTCCCACCTTCCAGCCCCTAGTTCCTTGCCCCTTCTGTGGATGCTCAGTCCCCCATCACTCTTTCATCGTGGTCGGTCTACACTGGCGGTATTTATATTTTATTAATTGACCTGCATACATACAAGTATATCACAGGCTCCTGGCCTTCAACACTTAGGCTCCCTGGCCTAACAAAACTCATAAGCCTACAACTTATACAAAACTTGGCTCACCAGCCTATAGAACATATTTACAATTCTTTGCATATAACATGATCTGTAACGGGGCTCGGCCTTGGGGACACTACATCCACCGAATCTCGACACAGTATTATTTTTAATATTTAACAACCTCCTCCATATTCAACTATAAAATCCTCTCTACCCATTAAGTATTGGAAATGTACCCATTAAATATTAAACCATGAGTGGTCTTTACCTAGTAAGTATTCAAAATGTATACCTAAATATTAAACTATAGAGTGCTCTCTAGCCAATAAGTATTCAAAATGCATTATTTAAATATTAAACTATTGAGTGCTCTCTACCCAATAAGTATTTAAAAAGTATATGTAAATATTAAACTATAGAGTGCTCTCTACCCAATAAAAATGTATATGTAAATATTGTGTCTTATAATTAATTATAATTTTTTATTTTTTTTTCATTATTATTATTTGAATAAGCAATTTATTATAAATATATATTTTGATACTATGTTCAAGTTAATATTTGGTATATAAAATGTAATGTGTTAAAATTTTAAATATACAATTTGTTATAAATATATTTTTGGAAACTATGTTTAGAGTTAAGATTTGGTGCCTGCAGGGGTGTAGATTGATTGGAAAGTGTCATGTAAATGGAAGGAAATGTGTAAAGGAGGTCTCAAGTTCGATTTTCAAACCGATTTACTTGTGCTCCATTTTTGTGGGTTGCAGTATTGACCTCGTGTCACGCGAGTATGACGACCGGGAGTTGGTATATAAAATGTTGTATGTTAAAGTTTTAATGATATAAATGTCGTTGGTATATAAAATGTTGTATGTTAAATTTTTAATGATATAAATGGATGTTTCTACGTCTTTTCATTCTAGAGATAGACATGCTGTTCTAGAGATATGTTGTTGTAAAACAATGTGGATGATATTGCATTAATAAAAATACAGTACATTTAGTATACTTTGCATAACTACTTAATGAGAAACATGAATATAGTTAAAAAAATAAATTTGAGATTTGAATGACATGCCAAATACCATTGGTTTTATGATTAACACTAGAAAACATCATTTGTTCAACTTAGAGATGATATATATTCATTTGTATAATCTTCAACAACTATTGATACAATGCAAAAGTGACTTCAATGATGGAGATTTGAAAGCAAAGGAACAACAAGCTATGAGAATAGGGGAAGGGTGTTCATGTGTAATAAAATATATTCAAGGATACTAAAATAGTACTTAGAATTTAATCTAGGAGTATAAGGGAGTCTTCAGACATGGGCACATGTCTAGGGTCGAAACACCCATGTCATCCATCTAAGCTAACACAAAGAGAAAACCAGGATGTGAAGTTGTGATGTCGGCTATTAAGAAGACTATTTGATCTACTATTTCTTTGGATCAACATAAGGAAATACACTCAAAACATATAGACACAAAGTAGTGAGTTATGTGGTAGGAAAAAAATTTGTGAACTGTATAACCTAGTGTAAAGACTAAGATGATAAGTTACAATGCTATCAAAAATTTAAAAAGTAACTTACGAGATATAATGAAAAATAATATGACATATTAATATAGAATAGAAAATAATAGGACATTATTTAATATACAACATACCCACTAAATGCATGACTCACATGTAGAAAAATGACATATAACATCATATTGATAAACCCCCAAATTAGCAACAATTGGGATTTATGTACCATGATGCAAGAAGAGAATCCATATAATAAAAAAATCAAAGAATGGAAGATCCATTGGTTACCTTAGTTTAAATAGTTTGTGTGTTTAACTAAACAAGACCATGCCTTTACCTTCCAAAAGACACATAAAGACCAATGTAAACAGATCTTAGAAAATCCAAGATCCATTGGTTACCATAGGTGAAATAGTTTGTGTGTGCCACTAAAGGAGATGATCCAGGTGCATATTGGTGGCCAGCCACCTATTCCAAATGGCTCCTCTTGAAAAAATTTGGTTCCACACGTTCTTTTGTAATTCTTTGAGATTGTGGGTTCTACACTTTCGTTGTTATCTGAACCCCTACACAAGATCTAGGTGGAAATTGGTGGTCTCCCACCTAATCCATCTGGCTTATTTTGGAAGTTTTCATGTCAGTACATCTTTATGTAATTTGAGGGCCATTTTGGGGCCCTAAACAATGTTTTTCCTTCTTTCCACACTCAATCTATACACAGAGTGAGAGTTTGACAACATAATGTGTATTTCGAGAAAACAACTTTCCAACGAGCTATCACGCGCCTAAAATGAAGGTCATATGAAAAAATTATGACCACGGGAAGTTGAGGTACCAACTTACCCATCTAGGCCCACATAACGTTTGGTGTTTCATCTCCTATGGTTAGGTTTTTGGATGTCTAGGGTTTTGGAATTCATGAGTAATTTTAAAAAGGCCTCGAAATCCTCATTGTAATCATTCTTCTTAGACAAATACATGCAAAAACCACATCTCTTCTTTGACATACCTCCCACCATTCGAGAAAGTTGTTTTTAGTTCTATAGTTTTATAGTTTCAGCCTATTTTATTTATTCAATAGAAGTTATTGTTCATTGGATATCTGTTGTTTTTCTCAATATCTCTATGTTATTGTATTCAGTCTGTTATTCCTTTCGTTCCTCTCATAAATGCAGATCAGTGGTATCAGAGAAGTCTTCTCTTCATTTATTTTTCTTCATGCATGTCCCATACAAGATTTGGCTACAAGAATTTGGGACACAAACCAGTCGATCCTTTGCAATATCAACCATGCTGAGCCTAATAAAAACCCATTGGGGATGAGAAGAAATATGATAGAGAAGGAGATCCTTTTAAAATGTTTCTCGAGGAATCCCTTGCGCGACAAAGGAACGAAATGATGGACAACTTTACACATATCCTTCGATAACTGCCCACAGGAGACACATATTCATAAAGGAACCATGAAACCCCCATCAAGGTATAAGTAAATTTTGATATTCCATTATTTGAAGGATTGATAGATGCATATGTTGTAGATAAATAGTTAAATCTTCTCAAAGGGTATTTTTTGGTCCACAATTTTTTCGACAGGGAAAATATTACTTTTTCACTCCTCAAGGTCGTCACCCATGTTAAGGACTAGTGGGATACTTACTCAGAGAGAAATTCCATAAAGGAATATACAATATTTGTTGTCTCCCCCACATGGGACTCCTTCAGGGATTCCATTAAAGAACAATACTACCCTATTATAAACATCAGGGACCAATACACAAGATGGACCATGTTGCGTCAGGAAAGGGACCAGACAGTACCAAATTTCACCAATATTTTCCATACTCTATGCACCAAATTGGGTATCAAAGAATCTAAATGAAATATGGTTCTCAAATACCGCAACTCTCTGCCTATATACATTAAAATATACATGGATTTTCTGGACATCACATCATTAGGTGTGGCTTATAGATAAGTTGTCAATATTGAGCATAAATTTAAGCAGAAGAGGTGAGAATTTGGATTTGTAAACTCCTCACAGCCGAAGTAGGGAAAAGGTGGCCCCAAACCACAAAAATAGGGATAAAACCAAGATGGTCTCTCTCAGGACAAAGAGTCCAAGACACAACCCAATAAGGGTAATGAGAAGTTGAAGAAGAACACAGGAAAATGGTGTGAATACCATAAAATCCCTTGGCACAACACTGGAGAATGTCTCTCCAAGAAGTGACTTGTGGTCAAGTTTGAATATTTTGAGTTAGAGGCAGATTTTGACTCCAAATAAAATCCAAAAAGTGGGAAGTGGATAATCGATGTTGAACCCAGTGCCATTGTCGCTACCACCAAAGTCCAACCAAGTGAACCAGAAAAACTAGAGGAAGGGGAACACCTCTTTCACTCACATATGTGGGTAAAGGGAACTTCGTTGCATTTCATTGTAGATAGTGACATTTAGAAGAACCTAATTTCGGTAGAGCTCATCAAGTGGTTGGACTTGTCCATAACATCGCACTCGAATCCCTACACCATCGGCTGGCTTAGACAAAGACAAGATCTTTGCATCATCCAACAATGTCGTCTGCCCTACCACATCAAGCCCTTCAAAGACGAGGTATTGTTTGATATTGATCGCCTTGAATTTTTTGATGCTCTTTTAGGCCATCCATATTTGTCAAAGTGACATGTTGTGAATGAGTATAAACCCCACACTTTGGGTATACAATTGTACATGATACCAAAGGTAGTGCCACCTACCGCTATTTATTTAATCTTTGTTAATCAATGCAGTAAGATCATTTCATAGACCAGGAATTTATTCCTCTTTGTGATTTGTGCTCGCAACAAGTAGAAGGCCACTGCCAGATCCGTGACCTCTACAAAGATCCTCTCTTTGCAACAAAATCAAGTGGATAGGATCATGGAAGAGTACAAAGACATATTCTCCTCACCCATGGGGGTACCAACACACTGGCAAGTCAAGCATCCAATTTATATAACCCCTAGTGCATCACTTCCTAATGGACCATTCTATCGTCGCTCGATGATGGAAAATGACAAAATCAAACGCTAGATACAAGAGATGCTTCAAAAGGGGAACATATGAGATAGCTCCTCCCCTGGTGGAAGATCAATTGTGCTGGTGAGAAGAAATATGGGACATGGAAGATTTTCATTGATTACAGAGCATTAAACAAATTCACAGTCAGGAACTGGTACAAAATTCCCCAAATTGATGACTTTATTGACCAACTCAAAGTGGAATTTTTTTTCAACAAGATTGACCTAAAGTATGATTGACCTAAGGTATGGATACCACCAGGTTCCCATCAAACTAATTGATGTATGGAAGAAAACTTTCAAATCTAAATAAGGTCTCTTTGAATGGTAGGTCATTCCCTTTTGCATAGCAAATGCACCAACAAATTTCATGACATTGATGGATGATGTACTGAGATGCTTCACCAACTATTTTTTGGAAGTATATCTGGATGACATCCTCATCTTCAAAAAAACTTTGGAGGAGCACATGTAACATATTCAATAGGAATTGGGCACTCTGTGACAACAAAATCTATATGCCAACTTGGAAAAATGCTACTTTGGCATGAACAAGGTCCAATACTTGGGCTACATTGTTGATGAGCATGGGGTACATGTGGATCCATCTAAGATCCAAGTCATTCGTGATTAATCATCCCCGAACACACTAACCGATCTTCTAATATTCTTGGGACTTGCCAACTTCTATCGAAGGTTCATGTTGGGATTCTCCCATATTGCATGGGCCCTTATCCAAGTAACCAAGGGAACTGACAAGGAAAAGTTCACATGGGGGAAGGCACAACAACAATCATTTAATGATCTAAATCATCACTTGTTCCTATCTCCAGTACTCTCCTTACCTGATCTGGAACAACCATTATAGATTGAGACTGATGCCTCTGAATATGTTGTAGTTGCAATTCTCACTCAACATGGTCATCTAGTAGCATATCATAGTGAGACGCTCTCAAATAATTTCCATAAATAGACCACCTATGACAAAGAAATTCATTCCATTGTGCAATACTGTCATCAATGGAAACATTACATTCTAGGAAAGGAGACAATCATCCACACTGATTACAAGCCTTTGTAGTTCATACAGACATAGAGAAATTTACAAAACTATCGCCATCAAAAGTTTTCCACATACCTACAACAGTTCCATCTCAAAATCAAGTATAAAATAGGGAGCACAAATCGTTTTGCTAATGGACTCAATTACCCTCACATTGTTTCACTCACCACAGTGCTCCAATCCTTTGGACATCAGGCATCTGAGTGGCACCAACATTATCACCTTGACCCTGACTTCGCCAACACCTATCATCTCTTGGGTACATAAGCGAATGTCACTGATTTTCACATCCAATATTGATTGTTATTCCATATGGGCCACCTATGTGTTCTCACAAAATAACGTGCAAAGATGATTTGGGAGCCTCACTACATTTGAATAGCAGGACATTTTGGCATGGAGAAAATTGTGGTCGTTCTACAAAAAAAAAAAATGGCCAAAACTTTGACAAGACATTAGAAAGTATATAAGATCTTGCACTGCCTATTTCATTGCCAAGCTATACATCAAGAAGCAAGGATTATGCACCCCTCTTCCTACTCCCGAGAGGCATCGGGAATCCATATCGATGGATTACATGTATGGCCTTTCATCCACCAAGAATGACAATGATTGTGTATTTGTGGTGGTTGATCAGTTTTCGAAGATGGCTATTATCACAGCCTTCAAGAAGAGCATCATAGTGGAATATACTTCCAAGATATTCTTCGAACGAGTGAGTCCATTTTGGGATACCAAATAACATCACCTCATATCAGGACATCAGGTTCCTCAACACATTTTGGTCGAGTCTCTCGTCACTCTTGGACACTAAGCTCAGTAAATCCACTACTTTTGATGCCCAAACCGATGGCTAGACAGAGGTCATAAATTGTATGATTGTGCACATCCTGTGCATGTACAACTCTAAGAATATGATTACATGGGATGATATTCTTCCCTATGTTCATCACAGCTACAACAAGGCTCTTAATAGCTCCACCAACCATAGCCCATTTGAGGTGGGGCTAGGATTCCAACCCTTGGGTCCCATTGATGTTGCACTGCCTCTTGCAACCACACAGGAAGAATATTCCCATGTTTAGTCTGAGGCCAAAAACTCCACCAGATTCATTGAGCAGATTCAACACATTCCCCAACAGGTCCATGAGATTTTGCAAAAGTCCAATGCGAAGTACAAGAAGTTCCATGATCAATACTAGGTACCACACCAGTTTCATGTCAGAGACAGAGTCTGGTTACATTTGTATAAATAATTACTTACATGGACCTATCTAAATATCCTCCCACTTTGCTATGGGCCTTACACTATCACCAAGGTTGTGGGTAAATTCTTTTGAGCTCAACAATGTTCAATGTGGACTTCCTTTGACCATATTTTCCACCATTATTGGACACCTTAGAGATCGGAGAACAATTAACACCAACAGAGCTCAACCTTGGTCCATGGAACAAGCATCCAGTGATCATATAGTGGAAACATAGGTCAAGGGAACTCGCCAACAGAGGATCCATATTTATTCGGTTATCAAGGCACGACAACTCCTACACCAAGGAAAGTGGCTCACTCTGGGCCAAATTCAGTATAAGCTTCCTCACATGATTGGGGAACTCAATAAAATGGATACCGTTTCTTCATAATGGGGGAGGAATGATCCAAGGGGATATTAGTGTCCACCCACCTATTCCGACTCGCTCCTCTTAACACTTTTTAGTTCAACACGTTCTTCTATAATTATTAGTAATTGTGGTTTCTACACTTATGGGGTTGTATGAAGTCCTACACAAATTCCATATGGAGATTTGTGGATGCCCAACTAATCCAACTGGCATGCTTTGGAATTTTTCACATGAGTACATCTTTTTGTACTTCTAGGGTCGTTTTGGGGCTCTAAACAGTGTTTTTCTTGGGTATCATCCTTTGATATCCATCACATATCCCTTGAAAGGTTCTTCAAAGATTCAGGAAGTGGAGGATCACATAGGTCACCAACAAAAGGTTCTCAAACTATTGAAGGAAAACTTGGTTGTAGCACAAAATAAGATGAAACAACAAGCATACAACAAGACAATGAAATGGAATTTGAAGTGGAGGATTAGAATTTTTTTGGGCTACAACCATATAAATAGATGTCCCTCAAGAAACAAAAGAAGGACAATAAATTAGCAGCAAAATATTATGGCCTATACAAGGTGTTACAAAGGATTGGTCCTATGGCTTACAAATTAAATTTGCCTCCATCATCATATGTACATATAGTATTTTATGTTTCTTGATTAAAAAAGGTAATAGGTGAGAAGATTTCAATCCAAACTATTTTTCTAGATATCAATGAAGAATTAAAAATCATACTAGAACGAGAAGCAATCCTTAAAACACAGATTAAGAGGCTATGAAATCAAGAAATTATTGAGTACCTTGTCAAATGGAAGAACCTATTAGTGGAAGAGGAGATATGGGAAGATGAGTTCTTCATGAAGAAACACCCGTGGTTATTGAATTGTTGAGGACAACACTTGTATGAAAGGGAGGGACATGTTAGTACTTAAACAAATATCATTGTTAAGTATAAAACCCCTAATTAATACCTATATATCAAATTATTACATTTCTGTTGTTATATTTGTATGTAGGCTAGAACCCTTCAACGTACCCTTTCATTATAATTGTACCCTTTATCTCCTATATGTATACCAAGGAGACCTAGTCTTAGGATCATTAATTCATATTTTATCTTTTTAAAGGCATTATATGATAACACAATCCTCGATGCATCCACATAACTATCCCACCGCAACAAGGTATGTTTAGTCATCTTCAAATGGGCAGAGGAAATATGTTATGTTTCTTGGATTTGATAAATACGAAAGTAAATTTCTAATTGTTTCAACCAAATATTCAAGACTTTCGCATTAATTTTTCCATCATACATGGGTATCTCAAGTTTTTCTTCACCTTTGTAAGGAATATGAGAAGATGAAAAGGAAGAACAATTTTTACCTAAATCATTGTATGGGGATTACTCTCAATGTGCCTTATCCTCTTCATGCCCATCCTTTGCTGAGTTTACTTACCTATCTTTATTTAACAATAGATATATCACTAATTCCATCAATGTATTAATATTCTGCTCCATCCAAGAAAATATGACCTATGGGTGTTCCTTGTCAAGTTCTTGATGAGAAATCCCTTCCATTGATGGTTCTGTACTTTTATGTAGGCTTGGAAACAATGGTTGTCGATTGTTTTAGTACTTGTTGTGGGTATCTGCCATGAAAGTGTTATACAAGTCTTAGGAACCTAATCTAATACTGGATTATCCATAAATGGTAGGCGTATGGATCATCTATTTCATCAATAAAGATACTTTTGTAGAAAATAAATATTTTTCTCACCTTGAGATGATGCAGAGACCTCTATTCCTCAGAACTAACACCAATGACTCTATTTGTAGGGTAACCAACACACACTCAACTGAAAATGGAATAACATTTAGGACTTTGGGATCCAAAGGAGTGCTTCACTCTTTGGTTCAAGAGGAACACCCATAATTAAATGAAAACATAGGGTAACAATTTAAAGGTGAATTGCTCTTCGATTAAAAAGATAGGAGACATTTCAATGGATTCCAAAGTCCATACTCCTTGTCCTTTTTATGCTTAACCTACACAGTATTCCACTAAATAAATCACAAATTGATTCCCACTCTATATTTTTACAACCATGGAAACATAATTTCCTTTTTTACAACCTTCAAATGTATGATTAACAAATTATAGTGCAATACCCATGGAATTATATATCATAGGTTGAAGAGAGAACAATTGTATCACCAACAAAGGTATTAAACCAAAAATAAAGGTAGGTAGACGCAAAGGTTTCACAATGGGAAATGAAATGGGGTCACTTGATTTGGTTGGAAGTGTTTAAGCAAATCATACAACCCATCAATTTCCCGATGGCTCGAATAGGGAAGGATTTCTTAAGTTATGAAGGAATGGGAGTAGAAATGAACTGAAATATTGCAAAAACCATATTCATATGGTCATTGATCTCATTCCTACATTTGGATGGTCAATTTTCTATTTTGAGTGAATATATGTTGGGCCATGCTTGATTCTAAAAATAAAGAACAAAACATATTACTCTAAAATCTATTTCTAATTCTAAGATATCAGAAGCCCATTAAACAATTCTAAAAGTAGAGATTCCCTCTTACAAAAATCACTCAATAGCCTAAAAAAAAAAAAGTTCATATGATATTGAACACATATATTCTTCACCTATGGAAACTCAACATTTAATGGATATTTTATTCGTCTCATAAGATAATTACAAATGCATGAGATATACACATATTATTTGTATTGTTACTCACCATAAATACAAATTTTAGAAGACCATGGCTCATAGACACCTTCGCTCAACATCGACAGGTCCCTTTACTCTTTTCTCCCACAAACTTCGAGAATGTTGCACTCTTCGAGTTCTTATTTTTGTTGATTCCCTCCCAAGTTCTCCTTGCATCTTCTTTATTCACAATTATTCATTGTAGCCTTTTTTTTAACAATTTTTCTTTGGAATGCTAACCATCACAATGGTTTGCTTCCACTTCCATTTTTGATAAAAATAATAATAATAATTCTTTAAAAAAATTACTTATTTATCAAAAATTTACAAAAATTCCAATTATCAATTATAAATTATATATATATATATATATCCAAATTGTAACTATTAATGACCACAATATTAATAATCAAACCAAATTTACTAATAAAAACTAACAAACAATTCTTATTCAATAAAAATAACTCTTTATATTAATTAAAGACATCAACATATATAATAATGATGTGTAAACACAATACTCATACTATAAGGTAAGAAAACAACTCCCCTTTTGTCGTAATTTTTGAGGCAAATTAGTTTCAAAATATATTGCCAATTTGAAAACGGCAAAAGTATGTCATTATTAAAACCAATTAATATCCTCTCTCATCATTGAGAGTAATCGCCCCCTCTTTCCCCTCTCTAAAAACAAACCAAATTTTTTCCCCTCAAAATCTCATACTTTTAAATTTAATGATATAAAAATATCATATATGATATTTTTTTTATTCTCATATGTGATGATAAAAAAAATTCACTACAAAAGTGTATTGATCAGCTTTGCAATTGAGTAAATTTGTAACGAACCACCTCCTTACGCCAACCGTTCGAGTGATAGGTGCAATTTTTTTTTATTTTTTTTGTGTGTTGAAGGTGTGTGCGCGTGTGTGGAAGTAACAACATACTTAACTCTACGTCGCCACGCGATGACCAACAAGACGCAACCACAACAAAAGTCAAACTGACCACTAAATACGACTGACCTCCCACCCGTCCTACCCTGCAAGGTTAGGACCTCCAAGACAAATAATCAACGCTCAAGCCCGGTTTCCCATCGTCTTTAACCATTTAAGGTCTCAGGGCTGGCAACTGTTCTGAAGAACATGGAGGTATCTACATCCCACCCGACGCCACAGACCAAGCAACCAACAAATCACAGTCAGTACATCATGAATATGAAGGATGGTTGCGCCCCTTACGAAAGGCGCATGACAAGGACTCTGACAATGAACCCCAAAAGTCAATATTATTTAATGAATCAACAACCCTTATTTATTAACTCTGCATAGTTGAACGCATTCAACTCGGGCATTCCACTGAGTATGTCTCAACCAAGTCAAGAGACTACATCAACATCACAACCGGATAACCATGTCATCTCCCTTCTAATTACAACAACATTGAAATAAATAAAGGTCATAAACTTCAACTCTAATCTTGCCATCTAGTTTATAAGGTAGGAAACAGCGTTTCTATTTCAGCCGTACACTACAATTGCTAGTCTATAAACAATAGTCCCTGACCTTGGTATGCCATAACATTCTTCCTTCTCCTAAATCAAAATTATCATCATATTTGAATATATAATTAACCATCCTATTTAAATGACAGGATAT
>JZKD02S0288225.1:432206-445088 GCA_000966675.3 Picea glauca
AAAGGTATCATAAGGGATATTATTGGATTTAATAATCATGACCTTAGTCTTATCAGTATTAACAGTCATACCCATATTGGAGCAAAAAACCTTGAGGATTCTTAGTTGGTTTTCAGGATCATGGGAACTACTTTCCATAAGAATGATATTATTGACATAAAGAAGAATATTGATGACTATACCAATGAGAGTAGGGCCTACACAACTTGATTTTTCCAAGCATTATTCTAACTTGTGAATGTATATGCCAAAATGGGTACAGGACAAGGGACAACCTTGTTTGACTCCGATATTGCAGTTAATCTCTTTCGACCAACCCTCAGTGGTTTTAAAATTAACAATAACATTATCATACATCCTAATTGCAACAACCCTCAAATCGAGAGGCACTTTTATCTCTTCCAACCTATTCCAAATGTTTTTCCTAGGAGCCATGTCAAAAGTTTTTCTAAAGTCAACAAAACAACACAAAATATTAGTTTTAGTATTGCAGAACTCCTCTGCAATGATCCTAAAGGTAACAAGATGGTCCATAGTTGAATGATATCTCCTAAACCCAGCCTGGGCTTTAACTCTTTTACCGTGACTTTCTAGCCAAAGGCTAATCTTCTTTTCCAAAATAATTCCGTAAAGATTGGCTAAAATTGGGCTAATCATAATGGTCCTATAATTGGAGGGAATGTTTCTATCCCCATTTTAAAAATAGGTACAATGAGGCTTTCTGTCCATGGTTTAGGGAATCCCTTCTTGACTACTAAATTGAAGATCTTGTGTATGTGAGGTATAAGGATTGGCCCTTCGATTTTAAAAATTTCATCTTGGTAGCCCTCAATGTCCTTAGTTTTTCTATTTGTGAGCCGCTTAACCTTGAACTCTATGTCATCTAAAAAGAAAACTTATTCCTTTGTAAGGACAATATGAATGGTGTCCATGGAATTAGGGAACTCGCAAAGACTTTTAAGGTATGGATTCCATGTCCTTAATGGAATCCTGTTATTTTCTTTAGTATTGTGTTTTAGAATTTGGCTCGAGAACTTCTTAGGATCCAACTTGTATAATTGTGAAAGTTTCTCTTGCCTTTTATTGATATAGTCTCTTTTTTTCCTTTTAATTAGGGCTTTGTACGTATTGATCTGATCAAGTTTTAAGGACTCATTAGAAGCATCCGTAATGGATTTCGTAGCAATTTTACATTCTTTATCATACCAAGGGTTGGTTGTTCTATTATTATTTTTGTAGGACACCACGAAAGAAGACTTGTTAATAGAAGTAGAAAGGGTAGTTGTAAAATTATGATAGAGTTCTTCAATGTTGTCCTTATAAGTTAGGAGGTTTAATTTACTATTTAAATCCTTTGAGAAAATGTCAACATTACTTTTGTCAAAGCGCTAATTCCTTTGATTATCATAATTCTCTTCAATGGTGTTCCTATGCATGGAAAATTTTAGAGTTAGGGTTAAAGGTTTATGATCAGAGTCAGGCTCATGGTTATTTAAAAGGTCAAAAGTTGTTATTTGGTTGTAAATGTGGATATCATATATCATGTAATCTACAAAACTACTACCTAGCCCATGAATACAGGTCATTTGGTTGGAGTTTGGCCACTTCATCACTCCATTCCAAATTATTAGGTCTTGAGAGCTGCAGAGCTTGACCAACTCAGTACCAAATAAATTCTCAATTATGTCTTCAAAGCTTCGTTTGTAGCTATTAGATAAAAAAAGGTCTTCATATAGCCATAAAGGATCATGGTTTGGGTCATTACATAGAAGAGTGGCTTAGTTAGTTGCAGTCCTAGCATTAAAGTGTCCTAGCAGGAGGATACTACCTTCATTTTTCAAATTATAAATCTCTTGTTCTAAATTATATACGGGCAATTTTTATCTAGATTATTTTTCTTATAAAAAGTAGAATTAATAGGTGAAAAATAACAAATTTCTATATACATATTCGTAGCATTGGTGTCTGAAATTTCTATCCAAATGTATTGATTAAGACGACCAATATTATGAAGTTGAATATGAGGAGAAATGCTCTTTCTAATATAACAAGCTATGCCTCTTATCCCTCTACGATGGGATTTTTTGTTCGATGACGACCACAAGACAAATCCTTCCATGTTATGGACGTTAGACTCCTCATGCTCCCAAGTTTCAACTAGACAGATAATATAAATATCACTCAGGATCCAACTTATCATAAGACTTTGCACCATGGAAATCCATGACAATTCCAAAAAAGGATCCCAAGTGTCCCAAATTCCTATTTGTTATTATCCTTATGGAATCTATCCCTAACAATAACTTTTTGATTTCTAATTATTGTCCATTTTCCTTCTTTCCTCGATTCTTTTACCTTTTGAACTTCCTTCCTTAATTCAGCTTGTTCTTCAGGATTGAGGTCTTCATTTATAAATATTTCTCACCCTTTTAAGCTCAGATATTTACTAAGTATGTTATATTTATGGTCATTACAACTTACTTTGACATGGATCAACCTATATTTGTGATCAATTATTTTTCCTAGCCTCTTTGCTTCTATGAGGTAACTTGTATCAATTAGTGATTTATTTTTTAATTCTTCTTTTACTATTACTAGTGTATCCTACTATTGTTGTTCTTTTATACCAAAAATTATGAGGTTCAAGGCGCTTTTGTTACGCTCATTGTCTAGTTCGATTAGATTATTCATTTCCTCTTTGATGGGTTTGATATCGAATTTGTTTTCCATATTACTAAGGGTTAAATTGTTGGTTAGTTTTTGTTCTAGTTCTTTATTCCTATCTCTCAAGTTGATATCTTTGTCAACCCCTCCTTCTTGTGTTGATTGTTTATGTTTTTTCATTTCTTGAATTATATCCTTCATTGTTTGCAATTCATTCTTGAACCATAAGAATCTATCCTCTATTTGAGTTTGAATGATATCTTTAATTTTTTTATCAATCATTGCCTCTAGATCTATTTTGAGTTTTACGTCTCTTTGTTCACTCCTTTTTTCTAATGTTTCTAACTCTATTTGGATTTTGACATCTCTCTCTTCTCCTCTTTTTCTGTTGATTCCATATAATCGTAAAGGATCTCTAGGGTGATTTTGGGGGGCCTCCCCTTGTTAGGATTAGTTTTTCAAATAGGTGGTGGAGTGCTCATATTGAAAAGAAGAGAAAAAAGATGTAACAATTATCATATATATATATATATATAAGTTTTATGTATATGGAAATCTTTTCCAAAATTTTATCTCTTTTTAAATTAATTAAATCAAAATTTTGAATTATTACAAATTTTATTTTATTAGATCAAGAAAAAACAATTATCTAATTAAAGTTATCTTATATTAATAAAATTATTAATAAATGAAATTAAAAAATAATTTGAATCGTTGATTATATACTTGTGTTAACTGAGTATAATATTAAAGGCTATAGTGAATAATCATCAATATTGAATATATGAGGAGAAATTTCGAGGGAAGGGCAACAACAAAAATAAGAGCTTGAAGAGTGAAACCTGCTCGAAGTTCGATGGAAAAAGGAGTCAACGAACTTTTCGACGCTGAGTGAGGGTGTCTCTAAGACATGGTCATATGAAATTTGTATTTCCTATGAGTAACAATGTATATAATCTATGTATAGCTCACCCCTCTCTAATTATCTTATGAGCCGAGTAAAATCTGCATTCAATGTTGAATTTTCATTGGTGAAGAATCTCTATGTTCAATGTCATGAATTTTTTTTAGGCTATTGAGAAATTGTTGTATGAGGGAGTTTCTAATTTCATTTGTTTTAATGGGTTTCTGATATCTCTCACAAAGAAGTAGATTTCATATTAATATGAGTTGTTATTTATTTTTAGAATCAATCATGACCTAACATATGTTCACTCTCAATAGAAAAATCGACCATCCAAATGTATTAATGAGATCAATGACCATATGAACATGGTTGTTGTAATATTTTGGTTTATTTCTACTCCCATTTGTTCATAACTTAGGAACTCCTTCACTACTCAAGCCATTGGGAAACTAGTGGGTCATATGATCTCTTTAAACACTGCCAACCAAATCATGTGACCCCATTTCTTTTCCCATCGTGGAGCCTCTGGATGAATCTGCCTTTTTTTAGGTTTAATACCTTTGGTGGTGATATATGTGTTCTCTCTCATACCCATGATATCTAAATTCATGGGTATTTCACTGTAACTCTTTCATAATCCGTTTGAACGTTGTTAAAGAGGAAATTTTATTTGCATGGTTGCACAATTAAATAGTGGGAACCAATTCAATATTTATTCAGTGGCACACTACGTGGGATAACCATAAAATGGACAAGGAGTGTGGCCTTTGGAAGACATTGCAACCTCTCCTAGTTTTTTAATCGAAGAACAGTTCAGCTCTAAATTGTTTCCCTATGTTTCCATTTATTTATTGGTGTTCCTATTATAAAATGGAGTGAAGAATTCCTTTTGATCCCAAAATCTTGAATTTTGTTGCATTTTCAATTGATTTTTTGTTGGTTACCATACAAATAGATGCATTGGTGTTAGTTATAAGGAATACAAATCTCTTCATCATCCCATGGTTAGAGATAAAGATTTGTCTTCTGCAAAAGTATTTGTATTGATGAAATAGATGATCGATAGGCCTATCGTTTGCATATGATCTAGTGTTACATGAGATTCCAAAGACTTGGAGAAACCTTGCATGATAAACGCCCCAAACTAGTAATGAAATAGTGGAAAATAATTGTTTTCAAGCCTATATAAAAGTAGCGGACCTTCACTCGCAGGGAGTTCTCATGAAGAACATATCAAGGAAGACCCATAGGTAATATTTTCTTGATTGGAGCAAAGTATTGATACATTGACATAATTGGTGACACAACTATAGGTAAAGGAAGATAGGGAAGTAAATTAAACAAATATTGAGAATGAAAAAGATAAGTCATACTGAGAATAACCTCATACAATGACTTAGGTAAAAATTGTTCTCTCTCTTCATCTTCTCATATTCCTTTCAAAGTTGAAGAAAAACTTGAGATATCCATGCATGTTTGAAAAATTAATTTTGAAGCCTTAAATAGTCGGTTGAAACAATGGGAAGTTTACTTAGGTATTTATCAAATCCAAGAAAGATAGCATATTTTCTTTTGCCAATTTGAAGATGAGTAGACATGCCCTATTGTAGTGCGAGAGTTAAGTGGATGCAATGAGGATACGAAAGAAGCCCATTGTTACAAAATGGAAGGAATTCAACTCATTTTTGAAGTCAAAATTGTATCCCATAGTTTACGAAGAGGAGAATATCTTTAATTGGAAATACCTTTGGTAATAACAAGGACAAGGAGTGGAAGAATACACTTTTGATTTCAAGTGGTAGACTATAATGTTGGGTATCTCTTTGGAAGAGCCAGGAATTGTGGTGAGGTACCTTAGAGGAATTTTCATCAATATTTGAAGACATTTGTAGCTTCATGATGTGAGAATCATATAGATGAGGAAAGAAAGAAGTCTCTCTATATTGATTTGGTCTCTAAGAACAGGCAATAAAACATGATCCAAGAATAAACCAATAAGAAAAGAAACAAGAAGATGAAAGAAACAACCAAGAAAGCAAGGGATCCTAATAGGAATTACAAACATTGTGATAGGTATGTCAAAATAAGATAAGTATTCAACACTTCATCCAAAATTACATCCAAAATGGTTGAATTCCAAGGGGAATGAAAAGGAAGCCACCAAGACAAAATAGGAAGTGGTAGAAAGTACCTGTTATATGGACAAAGGAATAATTTGACCCACATTGCAGTAGCCAAAGGTCAATTTATATAGACACACATATTCCAAATCAAATTTCAATAGAAAAAAAAGAATGCAAATGATTTGTTTCACAATGGTTCTCAATGTAATCTAGTTTTTGAAACATCAGTTTATAAACTTATGATCTAGTGCATCGAAGTTTCCTATCATGGTTGTAATGGAAATCTATTACGAGAATCAATTGGAAGTGTAAAATAATCTTTTCCATTAGTTCTAACTATGTTGATGAAGTATAATGTAAAGTTGCACCACTGGATGCCCATGCAGTGATGTTTGGTACCCAATATTTGTGGGATAGGCATGATACCTTCTACAAGAGAGAACAAAAAATACAACTTGTTCAAGGGGGGCAAGGCCTACTAAGTATCAAGCCACCTTCATCAACAATGGAATGGTGGATACATAGAGGCCTTACCTTTTTGAATCATTAATGTTCAAGGCTTTTGGGACCAAACACCTACAAATGGGGATGTGTGAACCAAATTGGATCCTCTTGTAAATTTTTACTAAACAGGTAATTTTTTTTTTTAATTATTTCGTATTTTTTTTTTAGAAATTGGAAGTGGAAGAAAACCATTCCTTGGATGTATTTTTTTTAATTATTTTAACTTCCATGGATGTTTCCAATATTTACTATCAAAGATTATCACAATATCTCTTGTTCAAAATTTATGTTTCGGATATGCCTATCATGCAATTCCTTTTAGTGCCACTTCTAAACTATTTGATGCTAACATAATAAAACCTTTCGTTCTTCCAACTATACCATCATATCCAACCTATCTTATAACTGATATGTATCTCACATCTACATATTAATGGCTACCCAACATTTGTTCCAAAATCATGTTAAACGACTCTATCATTCTATTAGTGTGCAGATGAGATGGCATAGTCTTATGGTGATGGATCATGAATTCCTTTACTATAACAACAAAAAAACTACCAATAAAATGTTCAACCTAATTGATAGTCAAGTTACATGAGCACCAAAACCTTTCGACAATATAATAAAAAATAGATTGCACAATAGTCTCCATTTATAAATATCAATCCATCTTAAACCCAACTTAAATTAGATCTATCAAGCATGAAGAGGGATAGAATTTATTAAATTTAATTTTCATTTTAGGAATTTTTTTCCCTTTCAATGCTTGATTGTGGTTTAAGATGGATTTATGTTGGTAAATATACATTTTCACTTTGTATTACTTCTTGTTAATATCTTTTTATTAAAATACCTATAAGTTACAAATATATTTTTTCTTTTATTTTTATTAAATGTAATTTTAAACATAATTTTGTATTTTTATGCGGAAAAACATGTAATAGAAAGTATGAAAACTCTTTACTTTATGCAATTTTAAGGAATGAAAGCATTTTATTCTATATAGCATAGATATAAAGAAATTGAATTGTGAAAGTGAGAATTAAGAAAGTTTATCTCTAAAAGAGTGGTCAAAACTAAGAAATGTTGGTTATTAAAGGCAAGTGACACAAGGTGAGTTGGAATAAATTATTAATCATTTGAATCTTGTTATAAAGGAAGACAATAAAAAAGTTGTTGCAAGATCTTTATAAGAAAATGAAATTATGTCAACGTGAGATCAACCTAGTGATTACATACATAGGATAAAGATACTATCAAGAAAAAATATTTATATACATAAGTATGTGAATTTAATCTCTCTATTTTTTTTGGTGTGGGGGGTGTCTATAAATTAAACAAACTAGTTTCTTTTTGTCGTATCCACTTAGTCATATAGACTTGTGTAGACAAAATATAAACATCATATCATGTATTTTTCAATTATTTAAACAAATAAACTTAATCAATGCATCTTAACCAAATTCTAGATAAACCAATAATCAACTTCAACAATGAAATGGTAATAGAAAATAAAAAATACAAATTAATATTATTTCTCTATTTAGCTTGAAAAAGATTTCTTTTAATTTGTATTGAAAACCAGATATATTCAATGTCTCAACCACAAAAATGCATGCATGAATTCCAATTTTGTCATACAAGTAAGTTGTTTCTTGACATTCCATATAGATTTTTAAAAAAATGAGCTTGAAATGAATCCAAAGCAATACAAAATAAAAATAGAAGGATGCAACTTGCGGTCACAATACTTGGGGATTCAAATAATTTATAGTTACGAATGTCTACCCAAATGAGTTGTAAAACTTATTTTTATAAGATGAAAATCCTTTCAAGAATAACATGTTGATATTTTTGTTGCATTTACAAGGTACATAATCTATAAAGTATGATTCTCTACACTTCACAATGCAATCCTTTACACGTCACAATGCAATCCTTTGTTAAAAATATCCCTTAACCTTTTTAGACCTAAGTTATCTTGTGTTGATCAATCGTTTATATAATTTGTGAAGTTGGGCCTAAGGGATGATGCAAATACTTGAGAATGAAAAAAAGTACTCATACAACATATTAACACGAAGGAGATAAGATGGGAACGAAGATAAATGATATTTGAAATTTATTTTTCCAATAAAGTCATATTATCATAGTTTTATTAACACGTAAAATAAAAACTAGATGTTACTATCACATTCTTAAAAAAATATAATATTATAATGATGATGATGATTAATGAACACAAGACTAGAATTAGTCTATCAAACCTTAAGAAAGGTAAAACATTACTTGATTTTTTTTAGAATTTTATTTTTATGCTCAAAAAACATTAAAAGAAGCATTCCAAGATCACCATAGTTTTCGTGACTTAGAAGGTTAGAAAGTTTAGTATTGTGAGAAATATTTTGAAATTGTCAGCTAATTTGGGTATACGTAGGGCACTCTAAGAGAAATGTTTTGTCATCTTCAACCCTTTTAGTGTCACAAAGAAGATAAAAAAAAATTTCCCATGATGTTTTGGGAATTTTTCAATGCTTGGTCTCACTATGTAGCTCACGAGAGTTTGTTCTTATTTTAGTGATGTTGATTTTCTTGTTTGTGCTAGTCAAAACAAAGATATACTTTTGATCTTATATATTGGGGTGGACCACCTCCTTGTATTATATTAATTTTATGTTATTCTCTAATTCTTTATTGCACCACAAATTCTCTTTAAATTTATATGTAATAATATATATAATTATTAATATTCTACATAATGACTTCTTTTTATATTCTTCAATGACCTAGCCAAGACTTGACATATTTATGTCATCCTCACTTGAGTTGATGGTGGGTTTGGTTGGAGTTTGGAGTGATTTTGGGGAGCCTCTTTTCATCCATGTTTGGTTATCTTGTGCTTGTACATTAAGTACCAAATCATACACATAATATAAAAGTGGGGAAGGAACACTTATATGAGGAGGATAGGATAGGGTGTACTAACTTTAATTTTGAGATTATAAGTTCTAGAAATCTTTTCAATCTTTTCTATATTTCTATAGGATTCTCTATAGATACCACATCATTAGACTTCACATCCATATAAAATGAAAGGGGTGACGAGAGTCTCAAAGATGATTTTTTTCTTATCCCATAGTCAAGTTCCATTAATTTAAAATTGTTTTCAAGCCCATAATAAATTTTCCACCCTCCACTTATCCTTTTCTCAATGTTATTGTTCCATTTGAGCTTGTGATGAATATTTATTCTGAGATATGTGTATGCAAGAACTTCCTCCAAGTTATTGTTGTCATATACAAAAGAATAGTAGGTGATCGTTTTGGATTTAATTTTCATAAATTATGTTTTATTAGTGTTCACAATCATACCTATATTGGAGAAAAAGTCATTGAGGATTCTTAGTTTCTTATTGAAGTCATAGGGACACCTCTCCATAATAATAATATCATCATCATAAATAAGATATATGATGACTAACTGACGAGAGTGGAGCTAACACAACATACAACTTTCAAAAAATCTTCTAAATTATCAATGTATATGACAAAAAGGGTAGGGGACAACCTTGCTTGACTCCTATATCACAATTGATTTCTTCTAACCAACCCTCAGTGTTACTAAACTTGGAAAAAACATTCCCATACAACCTTAGCGCAACAACTCTCAACTTGAAATAAAATTTTAATTATTATATCCTATTCCAAAGGTTAGTCCTAGATACTATGTCAAAATCTTTTCTAAAACCAATGATACAAAAAGGTTGTTGGTTATATTATTTTGACAATCTTCCACAAAGATCCTAACTATAACAAGGTGGTCCATAATTGAATGATGGGCTTTGAATCCATCCTAGAGTTTAGCTCATTTTATGTAGCTTTATAGCCATATGTTGATGTTCATTTCCAAAAAAACGTGTGTATAACTTGACCAAAATTGGGATAATCATAATGGTCCTATAGTTAGAGGGATTTAGTTTATCCCCACTTTTAAAAATAGGCACAATAAGGCCTTGAATCCAATTTTTATGGAAGCATTGCTTAACTACTAAATCAAAGAACTTGTGTATATGGGGGATGAGAATAGGCCCTCCAATTTTTAATATTTCTTCCTCATAGCCTTTGATGTCGTTAGTTTTCCCTTTTGTGATTCACTTAACCCCAAAATCTATATATTCTAATGAAAAACCTCTCTGTGGAAACGTTTGGAATGTTGTCCATGACAATAGGTAATCCATAAATATTTTTGCGGTAGAAATTCTAGTCCCTTAGGGGAATCATACCATTTTCCTTAGTTTTATGAGTCTGAATTTCCATCCATAATTTCTTAGGATCTAGCTAACATATGTGCAAGAGTTTCTCTTGCTTTTTGTTTATGTAGTGCATTATTTTCCTTTTAATTAGATATTTGTATCTATTTATATTGTCATATTTTAGGGACTTATTAGAGGAAATGATGCAGTCACCCTTGAACCTATACTTAACCCACTATAGGAATAGGTTTGTTCTCATAGAGTGCATAGATAATAGCTAACTATATTAACAAAAAATTACCAACTTAAAGAATACCAAGAGGAAATTGCAGTCATAGGAAAGTGGAAATCAAAGATAATGTCGATAAAAAAGAGACTCAAAATCATTTATTAACCAGGAAGAAATATGGGACACATTTTGTTTAGACTCAATGAATAGAGGCATGCTCATTGTTTTAGGTTGTCCTTTTGAAACCGACATCCCTTCCTTTTCTCCATTTCTTCTACAAACATCCCTTCTGTGTTTCCCTCTCTTTTGTCTCTCTTTCCACAATTGAATTGTCCCTTTTACAAATTGAATCCCCTGAAGCTAACCCCCTTTCTATTCTTCCCTTTATTTCTTTTATTTTGCTCTTGGCAACTGGACTATCTCTTCTCCTACAACCCAAATGAATTGGATGTTGTGAAGTTACATTGATATAAATTCTTAATCGTTTTCCAAATGTTTGTTGGGAACTAGACAACTATGATTGTTGAATTCTTCAACCCATTTCAAATGATTCATCTTCCATCACATAGTTGGCCTACCAATTCCCATGGAATTCTTACAAGTCACATGGAGTTATGGCATGCATAAAGTGCAACACTCTAATGGAATTTAACTAAGATTGGTGTTGCAGCAATGGGTGTTGTAGCACTGGTGTTGCGACAACTTGAATTTCATCATGAGTGTTATAACAATGGGTGTCGCAACACATTGTTACATTGTCTTGATTTACAACACGAGTGTTACAACAACTAGTGTTACAAAAAGTATTACAATGCTATTTTTGCAACAACAAGTGTTACAACATTGGCGTTACATCAGTGGGAGTTATAACACTTATTTGCCCTTAAAATTTACTAGCTTGAATTTGAAATGTCTAATTTTTTTGATGTGGATTGCTTAAGGAAACATATGCTCCTACATTAGACATCCTTGGTAAGAAAAACATGAGCTCCAAATCATGTGGATGCAACTATAGATTCTACATAGGATGAATATCCTCATAGGCATGCTATCTTGTTTTCAAAAGCCCATGATGCATATTCAGAAACCAAAGTTTCTCCACTTAACTAGATATCCATAATATTATTTATTTTGGATCCTTTTACAAACCCTCTTCAACAAGATTTTCTCTGATTCTTCAACTGACTTAATAGAAAACTGATTCTTCCTTTAAACCACGATATATTGGTCATCCTTTTCTTATGCTTCATGAAACTCGTACAAGTAGGCCACATTGAATATTGGATAAATGTCCAAATCCTCCGACAAATCTAACTGATATTCATTAGCATAAATATTTTTCAAAATTAGACATGGTCCAATTTTCTCGTAATTGAGATTATTATACATACCTCTAGGAAATATTTCCTTCCTCAAATGTTCCATTACCGAATCTCCTTCTTTAAAATATTTTTTCCTTCTTCGAAAATATGTTCCTTACTTATATCTGGTATTGGTTTGATGTATATTTCTCTTAACCTCCTCATTCAAGGGTATATTTCTATTAACACATTTGCGCCAACACTCCTTTTGTCCTCCAGATTTGGAAACTTAACTAAATAACAAACTCTTTTCAATGATCTTCCATAAACAATTTGAAATGGACTCTTTCCCATAGACATATGAATTGAATCATTGTAAGCAAACTGTAACATCCCGCTCTGGCGCACATACCAAACTTATTCTTTGAGGACACTTTCTCGCAAGTGATCTGGATATATATGATGAAAAAACTTTTCTTTCATTTTTGATGCATTGAGTTATATGACAGGATGTTTTTACTACCATGGTGTAGACAGGTGCTGCTGACTCAGTTTCTTTGAGTGTGCAGGGTGTCGGACCTGGAGGATGAAGGGGCATCTGTGGAACTCCCTTGGACTCCGGATTGAGTCAGGGAGTGGGGTATTTGAGTTGTTTCATTTATGATGATATTGTTTCGTTTGATGATGTACTATTGATTATATTATATGTTGTTTGACATGATCTGACATGATGGTTGATGATGCAGGCTGACGATAGCTTGCCGACCAGACTCACATATGGAGCAGAGGGGCCACACACGAGATCCAGAGATATTGAGGGAGAGGTGTGGACAGCAGCCCTGCCACAGCCTACTAGCACTCCCGCCGTGGCTCGAACTGTAGGTTAACGATTACCTAGT
>JZKD02S0288225.1:466230-478060 GCA_000966675.3 Picea glauca
TTTTCACCATACATGTATTTATTAACCATCTAAAAAATTTGGTTATATAATTTCTTTTATAAATTAAAAGTTGTTGATTTGTTTGTAAATTGTATTGTTATTGAAAGATAAATTTAATATTTTAATTTAATAGTATTATTTGCTTGGAATTTGATTGAAAATTGTAAAGCAATTATCTTTAAGATGGAGTACTTATATATCATTTTCTCTACTATAACATTATCAATATCATGTTATTTGAAAATTTTGATTTTTTTCATCAACATTTTATATATATATATATATATATATATATATATATATAATAAAAAATTTGTCTAGTAATATACTAAAAATCCTATCAATGAAGCACCCTTTTTTTTATGTGTGATCCTTATACCATTTTACTTCATTATATCATATAATTTTCACTACTAACATCATAAAACTATTATTAATTACCATAAAACATTCTCTACAATTTCATTGTATACATTGTTTTTTTAATAAAATTTCTTATTTTCTCTAATAAAATACACTAAACTTAAATATAATCTTACATTGATTAACTACTTTATAACTGTTCAACTGTTTCCTTTGTTTCTCAAAAATTTTATATAACAAATTGATAAATATCTCTGGACTTACAATTTTTTTTTTTAATCAAAATAATAATTATTATTAGTACAATTGTACATGATTGCGACCCCATACAACCAAATAAGATAATCGTTATTGAACTTGAATCGACGAAGCATAGATCCAGGGTTAAAATAAAATTAGGTTAACCCTAGCCAAAACTCAATGATTTAATTTGACTTTAACGGTGTCTGAGTACTCGAAGTATGGAAAACTTACAAGTTATTCTCCAAAGCAGCACCGAATTGTCCATCTGACACTGAATTTTGTACAGGACTTAAGCAATTAGTTGCAACTGTGAAAGTGTACTTGTATATTTTTTAGTTGCAACTGTGGCACTACGAGTGATGCAGTGAGGCCGAGGATGCCCTTTTTGTGACCATCATAGCGTTTGTTGTTCCATCCCGAACGCATGATTTTACTTTGTGACCATCATAGCGTTTGTTGTTCCATCCCGAACACATGATTTCACTGCTGAAGAAAGGGCATCATCTGTTTAGTGCGGCTCACCATACCATTTCCTTGACCACGACCGGCCAACACATACTCTATCTTATTTTTCATCACCACCATGGAGCCAACTCGTACTCTCATTTATATAAAGCCAGAGTGGTGCTCCTGAGTTTCAAAGATCATTTATAATGGATGTATGGATGTGTTTTATAATGACTTTTTCAGTGAGTTTGAAGAAGTTAGTCTGAAAATGGTTAGGTTCGATTGTTTTGATGCCTCCAACAACAACCGAAATGTTAAGATTTCGATTGATTTTGGAGTGATGGAGTGGTATGAGAACCCTGCTTTACGGATCATCAACCCAAGCATTACAATGTGCGAGAAACTTGTTATTGTAATATTTTGTTCTAACGTCGTAGTTGTGTCGCACATTGAAATGGGTAGGATTGGAAAAAAGTTTGTTCCAGAGGAGTTTTCTAAAATTGATTCTTACAGCAGCGTGTACCGCTGGTTTTGGAGAGCAGGGAAATATATTGGACATTAGCTTTTTTTAGTGGAATTCATTGTGATTGCTACTAAAGGTTTTGTAGAGTAGGAAAATAATTTATTTTTGTTTGTTAGTTTGTTCGTGACATGTGGGATGTGGGACTAGCTAAGAAATTGCAACTCCGGAGCATCTAAGCCATCAAAATCACCCAGGAATCTCATCACAAGAAAGTACCTTAACAACATACTTTGTCACAAACTATCCTACACCTTGAAGACAGAATATAAAAAAAAATATTATATAAAATAAGATATTATGTAAAACATATAGGGTCAAAAAATATTATGTAAACAATATCTTTTACAAGATATTATGTAAAATATATCTTTTACATAATATCTTCCCACCTATTCTTATAAATTCAAGTTAAGGATGGTTGGGTCAAAGTATTCTTAGTAAATAAATGTCCATTGCTTACTCAAATTGAATTACTACTATATATATAGAACAATGAGAAGATGTGATCTTATTCGGATTATTTGATGTATCTCAGAGTATTATTATTATTTGGTGTATCTGAGAGTGTTATTGAGTAAATAAAATGTGAAGTGTTCGTTCAATTTGAATAGTTAATTACGCTGAAATTAAATGAAAGGCAGACTACCCAACCTAACCTGTGGCGGAGTTTTTGACAGAAGTGAAGGTCATCACCAACGTCTGTCATCTTAACCTTGTTCGTTTACTCGGATGTTGCACGCGAGGGCATGAACGATCGCTGCTATACGAGTTCATGTCAAATAACAGTCTTCACAAACATTTATTCGGTAGGTTGTTGTCATCAATCCTGTGTATTTTTCCACGATTCAAGTTGTTTTTAGAAATTCTCTGTATTGTTTCAATTATTTGTGTCGAGGCTTTCAAATAGTTTTATTGGAGATCCACAGGAGAGACACGAAATGTTTTGAGTTGTAAAAATCGTTTAAAGATTATAGTGGGAGACCTACCATCCAGCCCACACAACCGGCTTTCATAGATGTCGATGCAGGGAGACCTGCGAGTTTCACTCCCGCATCTGACTCTGTAAGCCCAGATTCTGCATCTCACGGATCTATTAGAGTGTCTTTATTTCCTCGTTAGTCTAACTAGCGTTAGTAGTTGTAGACGCAAGCTTCGATTCTAGAAAAGGCAAGCATACCCATATATTTTTAGTAGTGAGAAGTCTGAGGATCATATCCATGTCAATCATAGGCAAGCATACCCATATATTTTTAGTAGTGAGAAGTCTGAGGATCATATCCATGTCAATCATAGATGAGAATGTTTGGTTTGAAGAAGTTGGGTATCATATTCCTTTGTCTTAAGGTAATCCTTTGTTTTAAAGGTGGATGGTATCAAGATAGGTTACAATTTTCATTTTTTTTATCAGCTGATATCTTTCCTTGTTCTCCAGCTGCTGGTTAGCGGTTGTGCTAGTATATACACAACCATTGTAAAATTGGAATCATTGAACGTTTTATTTTAGATTCATTTGTCATATATGTTTTCTTATTTGTTATGTTAATATTATATTAATATTAGATGTTTTTTTTTTTCTGCTTATTCTAAAAATTTAATGAGGAGGGCAAATATGTTTCAACATAATTATACTGAAAGGTGTACACCTATTGACAATGGGTACAATTAATGATCTTTTAACCTTATTTAACCTTAAACCCTAATATAATGGCTATGCATTGAAGATATTGGCATATTCTTAGTAGTCCTTTACCATAAACGGATTACCACATACGTTTTATATTGGGGGCACGGGTTTTCAACCACTACCTTTCAACGTTCTCAACCGCGAGTTAATAGCTATGCTAGTACTAATTTCAAACGGTAAATAATGCATCACTTTGTCTTCACATTATACTCCCTTTCCCTTCAAAATATTGCACTTATTAGTTCCTCTTCGATTTTCTAAGGCTGTTTTAACGCTGTTTTAGTTTGCATAATTATATTTAAACTGTATTATCAACAATAATAGGAACTAGATGTTAATATTTTCATCCTATTCATTGTGTTAATCATTACAAATTATAGCAAATCTGAAATATTGGATATCCATTGAGGGTAAGGTGAGTTTACAACACCGTTACATAGTAACCTTGCATAGTAAAGTAACTTTAGATTAAACTATAATTCAATAAAAAATCAAATTTCACTAAAATATTTAAATTAAATTATATAAAATTATGAGTTAGAAAAATAAACATAGATTATTGGTCTTAAACCTTGTAATGTATGAAAACTCTTTTAGAGAACGCATTTCTCAAGCCTAGTTCTTACCAAAAAAACAATTATACAGTAGATCATGTAATACGAACCAATTTCCTTAAACTGAACCCAACCACCACACCATAAGTTGATGCTTTTAATACTTCAATGTCTCGATTCAGTGATGTGCAATACCTTGTCCTAGTGTTTACTTATTTTTAAAAAAAATCTCTTAATTACTTGCAAATCTTTAGGGGTTTAAAACATAAAAGTTGGAATGTTTTTCAATATTTGCAAATTTTTAGGCGTTTAAAACATTGAAGTTGAATGTCTTTTTCATTTTTTTTTTTAAGGGTGTGTTTTTTTTAATATATATATGATGATAATGATAATGAAGAATGTCCACTAAGATTAAATTGGTCTGTAGGACCTTAAGAGGGTAAGTGATTACTTGTGATTCTTTAGAATTTTGTTTCTATGCTCGAAAAACTTTAAGAGAAGCTTTCCAAGACCACCATACTTTTGTTGAGTTAAGAGGTTAGCAAGGTTCGTAGTGTGACAAATATTTTGAAAATAAGATCTAATATGGGTATAGGATGGATAATGTAAGAGAAGGTGCTTTTCATCTTCAACCTTCTTAGTGTCACAAAGGTGACACACTCTTTCATCCCGTGGAATTTTAGGAATTGACCAATGCCCAGTTTCACTAAGGAGCTCGTGAGAATTTGTTCTTATCTTAGCAGTGTTTATTTTTTTCTTTACACTTGGAAAAATAGATAGATAATTTTGATCTTCTAGATCATGGTTGATTGCATCCTTATAATACCTTAATTTTCGTTTTTCATCTAACTCCTTATCACACCAGATTTTCTCCTTAAATTTTGATTTGACATTTTTTTTAATAGTATCTTTATTCAACAAAATGGTGTCTTCCATGATTCCCCAATAGTTTAGCCAAGACCGTCCATCTTTATGCCATCCTCTCTTGAGTCGATGGTAGTTATGACTCAGTTTTAAAGCAATTTTAGGAATGTTCTTATCTTCCATGTTATTTAACTTGTTCTTATAGATTATGTATCTAGTCATATCCATGCTCTCAATGGGGGAGAGGTTTTTTTATAAGAGGAGGATGAGATAGGGTGCATTTCCTTTAATTTTGAGATTATAGGTTATGAAATTATTTTGTATTTGCTCTATCTTTCTCCAGGATTCACGAGAGATATTACAACCCTAGACATCACATCCATAAATAATAACATGTGTAACCAGAGTCTCAAAGAGGAGTTTCTTCTTATCCCAACTCCAAAGATCAACTCATTTACAATTTTTTTCAAGCCCATAATAAGATTTCCATCCCCTAATAATCATTTTCTCAATGCTATAATACCAATTGAGCTTGTGGTGAATATCAATTCCAAGTTACTTCCTTCAAGTTGTTTTTTTCATATACGAAGGTATCATAAGGGATCTTATTGGATTTAATAATCATGACCTTAGTCTTATCAGTATTAACATGCATACCCATATTGGAGCAAAAATCCTTGAGGATTCTTAGTTGGTTTTCAAGATCATGGAGACTCCTTTCCATAAGAACGATATGATCGTCATAAAGAAGAACATTGATGACTATACCAGTGAGAGTAAGGCTGACACAATCTTCTTTTTCCAAGAAATCTTCTAACTTGTCAATGTATATTCCAAAGAGGGTAAGGAACAAGGGACAACCTTGTTTGACTCCAAGATCGCACTTAATCTCTTTTGACCATCCCTCGGTATTTTTAAACTTGGAAATAATGTTATCATACATCCTTACTTCAACAACCCTCAAGTCGAGAGGAACTTTTATCAATTCTAACCTATTCCAAAGGTTTTTCCTAGGAACCATGTCAAAAACTTTTCTAAAGTCAACAAAACAACAAAAAAAAGTTGGTTTTAGTATTGAAAAACTCCTATGCAATGATACTAAAGGTAATAAGATGGTCCACAGTTGAATGATATCTTCTAAACCCAACCTGGCCTTTAGCTCTTTTATTGTGACTTTCTAGCCAAAGGCTAATTTTCTTTTCCAAAATAATTCCATAAAGTTTGGCTAAAATTGGGCTAATCATAATGGTCATATAATTAGAGGGAATGTTTCTATCCCCATTTTTAAAAATAGGAACAATGAGGCTTTGTCCAGGGTTTAGGGAATCCCTGCTTGACTGTTAAATTGAAGAGCTTGTGTATGTGAGGGATAAGGATCGACCCTCTGATTTAAAAAAAATCATCTTGGTAGCCTTCAATGTCCTTAGCTTTCCCGTTTGCAAGTCACTTAACCTCGAACTCTATGTCATCTAAAGGAAAAAAATTTCCTTTGTAGGGACAATAGAAATGGTTTCCATGGAATTAGGGAACTCGTAAAGAATTTTAAGGTAGGAATTTCAGTCCCTTAAGGGAATCCTATTATTTTGTTTAATATTTTGTTTTAGAATTTGGCTCGAGAACTTCTTAGGATCGATCTTATATAGTTTGGAAAGTTTCTCTTTCCTTTTATTGATATAGTACATTTGTTTCTTTTTAATTAGGGATTTCTATGTATTGATCTTATAGAGTTTTAAGGACTCATAAGAAGCATCCCTAATGGATTTACTATCAATTTTACATTCTTTATCATATCAAGGATTAATTGTTGTATTATTCTTTTTATAGGGCACCTCAAAAGGGATCTTGTTAATAGAAGTGGAAAGGGTAGTTGTAAAATTCACTTCTTCAATGTTGTCCTTATGAGTTAGGAGATTTAATTTAGTATTTTAATCCTTTAAGAAAATGTCAATTTTACTTGTCTGAAAGTGAAAAATCCTTTGATTATCAAAACTCACTTCAATGGTGCTCTTATGCATGGAAAATTTTAGAGTAAGGGTTAAAGGCTTATGATCAGAGTCAGGTTTATGGTCATTTAAAAGGTCAAAAGTTTCTATTTGGTTTGAAATGAGGATATTTGATATCACATAATCTATAACACTACTACCTATCCCATGAATACAAGTCATTTGGTTGGATTTTAGCCACTTCATTACTCCATTGAAAATTATTAGGTCTTGAGAGTTGCAGAGCTTGACAAACTTAGTACCAAATAAATTCTCAATTAGGTCTTCAGAGCTTCATTTGTAGCTATTAGATAAAACAAGGTCTTCATCTAACCATAGAGGATTATGGTTGGAGTCATTACTTAAAAGAGTAGCTTGTTTAGTTGCATTCCTAGCATTAAAGTCTCCTAGCAGGAGGATATTGCCTTCATTTTTCAAACTATAAATATCTTGTTCTAAATTATTATAGAGAAAATTGTTATCTATATTGTTTTTCTTATAAAAAGTAGAATTAATAGGTGCAAATAGAAAATTGCTATATACATCTTCTTAGCATTGGTGTCTAAAATTTCTATCCGAATGTACTGATTGGGAGGGTCTATATTATGAAGTTGAATGTGAGGAGAAACACTCTTTCTAATGTAACAAGCTATGCCTACTATACCTCTATGGTGGGAGTTTTTGTTCCATACCGACCACAAGACAAATCTTTCTATGTTAGGGACCTTAGACTCTTCATGCTCCCAAGTTTCACCTAGACAGATAATATCGATATCACTCGAGATACAACTTATCATAGGAGCTTTCGCCATGGAAAGCCACGACAGTTCCAAAAAAGGATCCCGAGTGTCCCAAATTCCTATTTATTATTATCCTTATGGTCTCTATCCCTAAGAATAGCTTTTCAATTTCTAAGTATTTCTCATTTTCCTTCTTTTCTCGCTTCTTTTACCTTTTGAACTTCCTTCCTTAATTCAACTTGGTCTTTGGGAATGAGGTCTTCATTTATAAATATTCATGACCCTTTTAAGCTCGAAGATTTACTAAGTATGCTATATTTATGGTCATTACAACTTACTTTGACACGGATCAACCTATCTTTGTGATCAATTAATTTTCCTAGCCTCTTTTTTGCTATGAGGTAAGTTGTATCAATTTGTGATTTATTGTTTAATTTTTCTTTTACTATTGCTAGTGTATCCTACTCTTTTTGTTATTTTATACAAAAAAATTATGAGGTGGAATTAACTTATTCTTTTCCTCTTTGATGGATTTAACTTTTTTTAATATTTGATTTGTTATTATATATATATATATATATATATATATATATATATATATATATATTTTGTTTATTAAATATTATTTTATTTCATTTTATATCATTAAATAATATTTTATTTTATTTTATATCATATATTATAATATAATTTGTTTAAGTATTAATGTTACATAATTTTTTACATTAAAATATAATTTATATTTTTTTATGTAATTAGCTTAAATTCATGGGAAATCAAATCTTTGGAAATGTAAACATATTTTTAGAATGTAAAATTTGGAAAAAGAGTTTTCCGATCTAACCCTATAATAATTTTATTATAAAAACTCATATAATTTTTCATTAAATTTTTAAAAAATAATAAAAAAAATTATAAATAACTATTAAAAATATAAAAAATTATACACTATATTATAGAAAAAAAGATTACTATGAAACTTCTCTTCTCTTTATAAATTTTTTTTTAAGAAATAGTTGAAAGGATCATAACTCCCTTGCTCACAAAATTCTAAACATTCTTTTGACTAAAGAGTTGGAAAAGATCATAACTCCAGTGTTCACAAATTTCTAAACTGTTTTTTTAACCGAAAGTATTCAACGGGAACAGAAAGTTCTAGATTACTCATCAAAACACATGCAAGTAAGGATAACTCATCAAAAAAACCTCTGGAAACAGATACTCAAAAGGAAGTCCTAAAATTCTTTTTATGTTTTTAGAGGAACTTCGCCCTAACACTTTGCCTCAAAGTCAACGTCAAGTTATAACAGAATTGTTATTATCTGTTTTATTTCTGTGAATATAAAATGAATACTAATTATAAAATTTATTTCTGTGAATATAAAATGAATACTAATTATAAAATTACAGTCTCAAGAACCAAAAACATATTTCCGTGTCTTTCTTGTTAATTTGCCACTACATTACGAATTTCCTTCCGAAACAAATGATCTTCAGAATAATTTTTTATCTTTTAAGAAATTGTTAATATTTTAAAATTTCTAACCTACTTTCGTCCTTTCTTGTTAATTTGCCACTACATTACGAGTTTCCTTCCGAAACAAATGCTATTCAGAAATTGTTAATCATTTTTAATTTCTTAGAAATTGTTAATCATTTTAATTTCTAAATTTCTGACCTGGTTTCATAGTAATTATTTAATATTGAAACCATATTGTGTTAATCATTTTTAAATTTCTAATCTGCTTTCATAGTAATTATTTGATATTGAAACCATCTTAACGACAGAAATATCTTTATTAATAGTAATTATTTGATATTGAAACCATCTTAACGACAGAAATATCTTTATTAAGATTAGACCACTTATTAACGTTAGAGAACTCATTGCAATGAGATGCATCGATGTGGCCGACTTAGGGTTTACCCTAGCCGCCACCACCCTTGGAAAGTTCTTGAAGCAGGTCCCGTGTTGGAGTCGATCCACCGCGCCCTCTCAGAATTTTGATAGATGCTGTCAAGGAGACCCTCGTGAGCTGGGAAGTCGCCTCTAGAATTAATCCCCCGCGAAGGAGAAGGGCCATCGCCGTTGCTCGAGCCAGATAATTGTCGACGCCACTCCTTTTTGGGCTGTTTTTGGGTAGGGATCGGGTTGCCATGGGAGATGTTGACCCGTAAACTTAACCCTCCAACGAATTGTTAAAAAATGTAATTTAGTTTTATTTATTATTTTTAATGTTATATATGTATTATTTATTACTTTTAATGTTATATATGTATGTTTCAATCTAGTGTTTATATTTTTTCAAAAAAAGGTAGTTCTTTGTTATTCAATTGAATAAAGACAACTTTCTAATATATATATATATATATATATAGTGAAATAAGCTTGGAAGCCATTACAACAATNTATTGAAATAAGCTTGGAAGCCATTACAACAATATACTCAATATGAGCTCAACATGTCATTTATAAGAATTGAATTAAGGTGTAGAAGATAACAATCATTCCTCCCAACCATCTAAGTTAAACCCAATTGACAAAAATTTGGACCATTTGTCGATTTGTACATGTAATCTTTAAGCAAAGACCATGCTAATCTTTTGTGTATCGTTCCAATGGATGTCTAGAAATGTAACATCCCGCTCTTGCGTGCACTGAGCAGACTTATTCTTTGAGGAGACTTGCGTGCAAGTGATCCGGTTCTTTATACGATTTGTTGACTTGATTATGACTATGAGAAATTGTGGATTTGATCATATGTTCTTTTTGTTTTATTTACATCGACATGTGCTATTGACTGGGTTCTCTTGAGTGTGTAGGACTCTGGACATTGAGGATGTCGAGGGAATGATGAAACTCTGTGGACTTTAGATCGAGTCACGAAGTGGATTGTTAGGGTTTGAATGTTGTTGATGTGACATATGTACATATGATTAGATATTATGATGTTGATTGTTATTGCTACCATGATTCCTTGATGGATGCAGGCTGACGATAGTTTGCTCACTAGACTCATATTTGGAGTAAAGCAGTTATGCATGGAAACCGGAGATATTGAGGGAGAGGTGTGGTAGAAGCCCTACCAAAACCTACTAGCACTCCCGTCATGGCTAGAACTGTAGGTTAATGATTACCTAGTTCGAGAAGACCCATGATGTCATGAGGGCAGACTGTGATAGTCACTCACGAAGATTCTAAGGTCTGCACAATAAGGCAGGGTCCTTATTCCTTAGAGACCCTTAGTCTCCCACAAGATCACCTAACAAAGTATTAACTCGAGAGGTTTGGCGTCTACCAAATTGAGTCAAAAGGTGAGTCGCACCCTTGGAGCACATAGTGTGTCTTGAAGGGCATGTCGCGCAAAGAAAACAGAAAGAGGTGAGTCACACCCTTAGAGCACGTTGTGCGTTCCGAAGGGCACATCGCGATTTTAACTGGTAAGTTAATAAACCTAGTGCCTAGAAAACTATGCCTCCTTAGGACCTGGTCAGCATTAAAATGAATGATGTGATAAGTAAAGTTTAATAAATAATTTTTCCCTTATGAATTGTCGCCAAGCATAGTGAATTGAAAGCCTAGGTATGAGTGGAACCTTAGAACAAAAAAAAAAACTAATTAGACATATAACACGAAGGGGATAAAGAAAATTCAAGCATTAATAATTAAAGTGGAAATTTAAATAAAGGTTTAATTAATAAAAGGGGTATTTGGTTGTTTTTATTTAAACCTGCTAATTCTGAACTTTGTTATAAAGAGGGGAAACTTTAAGAAAATGAGAAACTTAAAGAAAAGGGGGGAACCTAAGGAAAAGGGGAAACTTAAAGAAAAATGAGAATGTCTAATTTAGTAAGGAATCTAGCCTTTGGAAATTTCTATTTATGAATCCACTAGGAATTAAGTAAGGTGTAATTCATTTAAGAAATGTAAGAGAATAAAGGGACGTCGAGGAGCGTTTTTAGGAATGATTTTAGGTGGGTGAGGGAAATAGGAAAATTTAATTATTAATAAATTGATTTTCTGGTGCAACTAAGGGATCAGGTGACATGTGTACGGGGGAGGTTTATCCTAATTAAATTTAATAAAAATAATGTAATGAGGGTTTTGGGAAACTAATGACTAATAAAAATCTATAAAAAAGATGGCGGAGGAGGAGTATCGACACATCTGGCTTGTGTAACATTATGCTACCGAATTTTATCTTGACTGAGTTTCTTTTGTGGGAGTTCGGATAAGGAGCTCGGGTAACGATTGGTAGCTCGACCTTGCGAGGTGAACTGAGAGCTAGCATTCTCTGGTATTGTGTGTGTGGCCCCTTTGTGTTCGACAACACAGGTATTCCAACAGAGGACGAACACCTTCAGTAACCACTCACATAACCAGATCAAAGATCAACACACCGATGTTTTCACGTGGTAAAACCCCTACA
>JZKD02S0288225.1:496711-525713 GCA_000966675.3 Picea glauca
AGGGCTCCGATGGTACAGGATTGGATACAACAAAGACAAGAGATTCTCAGGGAATTGAAGGATCATTTATAGAGGGCACAAAACCAGCAAAAGGTCCAAGCAGACAAGCACAGAGTTGATCGTACCTTTGAGGTTTGAAACCATATAGGTAGGCATCCATTAAGAGAAGCGGAGCGGAGAAACTACAGCCACGTTTCTTTTGACCTTACAGAGTCAACAAGAGGATAGGGGCAGTAGCTTATGAGCTGGAGCTTCCACAGGGTAGCAAAATTCACAACGTCTTCCACGTCTCATGCCTTAAAAAATCCCTCGGTCAACACGTCAGGCCTATTGAGGCATTGCCTCCCATGAATGAGGAGGGACAACTTGTTTTGATTCCATAGGAGGTGCTAGAAGTCAGAGAGAAGAGGCTTCGAAACCGAAGCATCTGGGAGTATCTGATTAGGTGGAAGGATTTACCCATTGAGGATGCCACTTGGGAGCAAGAGCACGTGGTTAGAGAAGTAGGTTTGGAATTGCTTGAGGACAACCAATTTCAAGCAGGGGAGACTGTAATGTCCCCCACTTCTTAGAGAGGTGATGAGGAGACTCAGTGGCCTGGGCACCCCCACTAGGTCATAGTCTCACAGTGAGGGGGGACAAGTCAAGAAGTTAAAAGTTATTTTTTGAAGTTGACTTAAGAAAGGAAAAGGATAAATGAGTAAAAGATAACTCAATAGAAGAATAGAAGATTAACCCTGGGAGTTAACCTAACTCAACAGAGAATTAGAAGGAAAAGTATAAGTAAGAGGCTGGGGTGCACCTATTATTCATTATGGTTTTGGATTAGCATTTGATATTGCTCTTGAGCATTCAATTTGGGGGTTTTTATGTACAAACCCTTGTGAGCAACTCAGTGGTGAAATATCCACTTACCTTGTTCCACAGCTTGGTCTCGGGGATGAAAGAATCCTCCACACCATTCTAGTCTCAGGGCCAGCTTATCAAGGGAGGTTCGATCCAGCTTATCCTGAGGGCCTGGGGCCATTCCGACAGTTGGGTTTTGTTTGCAGGGGAAGGACCATCAGTTTAAGAGATTTTCTGGAGGGTTATCATCATTCTATATTTTTCTGTAGATTGGGACGTCATGGAGCCATAGGGGACATCCTGTGATTTAGTAAAACTCAGATCTAGGGAGATATGCTTGAGATGTGAGCCCGAAACTTCTCCCACGGGATTCTCATAGCCCGATCTATATTATTGGAGAGTTTCAGAGAATTTGGAGGCCTCCTTCATTAGGGCCAAACTAGCTAGGGTTTCAGTCATCCAGTGGGGTACACCATTCAGTGGAGAATTCAGATCTATGGGGTTTGAGAGTGGATTTGGGAATTTGGACATCTAGGTTTTCCTTACAGTTGGCCGATCTATCATTTGGCATATTTCTCAGGATGATTGGACACTTTTGGTAGTAGGGAAGAATTATTCAAGGCTTCAACATTCTAGCAGGACGTGGCACTTTCCAGCTTGGAGGTTGAGCATTAGTACGATTCAGATCTGCTTGATTTAGTCTTCATTGTATATCCAGCCTTTAGAGGCTTATTTTTTATTGTCGGGAGCATTTTGTAGCAGATGATATCTATTGCTTGTACGACCATCTGAGGTTTATGCCAGATCGACCATCTATTGTATTGATCTTACATTGCTCATAATAAAAAGGTCAGATCTTTGCTTGTGCTTCTACATCTTGAATATATTGTGATCTCCATGTGTTGATGAATATTGTATGCACTTAATAACTCAATAAATTAGTAGTGGTTAGTGATTCCAAGAAAGAATTTGGCTTGGGATCATTACATACTTGTTTTCTTTTTCTATCTGATTTAGTTTTGTCTTCAGCTGAAGGTGTTCCTTCAGACGAACTGTCTCCTTTTTCTGTTTCCGGCCCAGAGTACTTGGAGGTCCTTTTCCTAACCTTTTCATCATGGTTATCATCCTTTGAGATTTTCTTGGTCACTATACTACGTAGTAGGACTTCATTTATCTCTTGTTGTTCCTGCTATGCTTTCTTCAATTTTTCATTGTCGTCTTTGAAAATCTGCAGTTCTACAATAAGATTCCTCATTGTTTCCAGCACATCCATAGGTGAGCTATCGTCATTGTTCTGTATTGGATCTCCAGGAGGTCTATGCTGCAGATTTCCTTCCATCCTGATTTCTGCTTCGTCCTGAGCTGCCATAATTAACACAAAGCATAAAGGCTTTATGTTTGTAACCATAAGGTTTATTAGTTTTACATAAATCAGAATATCTACTAAGAAACTAATGTGGCCTTGTTCAGGCCCAGGGTTGTAACTTTTTCTCTGATACCGTATGTAATATACCTAAAAAATGCAAAAAAAATAAAAAAAAAATTGTGAGGTAACTTAAGTTCTTCTCTTTATGCGATAACCCTTTTATATCATTCTAGTAGTTCAAGATAGGCTCTAGAATTTATTTGAGGTTTCAACCTATTCATCTCTATTCATAAAAAGTATCTAAATAGTTTTAGGCTTAGAGCCTACAATCCTATCCTTCCCCTAGACAGGAGATTTCTGTGTTCACGCACGCATGATGGAGAGTTACAATTTTTAACATAATGTATTTACCTGGCATAAAAAAAAATCAAGGGGTGAGAACTATACACCACTAGAATTTAGTATTATTGTATAGCTAGGTGAAAATGATAGGGTTCCTTTAACAACTAAGAGTGGTCAATAAAGGGGTAACCTCATCCCTTTTAAACCGACATTAGGGTAACGAGATCCCAAATATATTATTACTGAAATAAGAGGTTAACTGCAAGTCAATAGTTAAGAGAACGCAGCCTAACTAGTCATGTTACAAAGGAGTTAAGTGAACTAAACAATTGATGTGTCACATGGGAGGGAAGGTATAAATGTTAGCGAGATTTAAAGCTCTACATTTAGTCATTAAAAGAGGTCATGTGGTACAAGTTTCGATGGTCCCTTTCTCGATCCCTCCTCGTGCCACTCGGCCCCTCCATCATGTGGCCCGACCAACCTCTATACCTTCAGCATTAACTTAGCCTAGTAAGGCTCCTTTAGGGTTAACCAAACTTTCCTTTTTCATTATGAGACCCTCCGTCTAGTTCTGCGTATCACTATCTTCAGCAAGTGGGGCTGGTGTCTTGGATCACTTCCTGGTGGTATGCAGCTTAGTCCATTTTTCCTGGTTACAAGGATTTTAACTTGAGACAATGGTTTAATACTAGGGTCATATTTTTTAGAGAAATTGAGGTTCTTTATCTCTTGTTATGCATCTTTGAGTTAAGGTTTTCCTTGAATGTTATTTATGGTGATTCTTGGCTTCCTTTTCCCGAGGAAGTGGCGACATTCGATCATATTCTTTCTTAGTCCATCTGAAGGTCTCGGTGGTCCACCGTAATCCTTTGTGTGTGGCTCTAGGCCTAGGGTCCTGTAACTTCTCAATACCATGGGCTTCCCTCCCGACCCTCTAATGGTGAATTTGAAGCCTAATAATAAAATTTCGAGGCACTATGTGAGACTTTACTCGGGAAGAAAACTCTTCTTGTGTATATATCATAAAACAATGTGGATTTTGGTTTTCTTGAGTTTCAGAAGATGTGTCTATGAGGTTTAATGTATATATTTTATTCATGAAGGCTATTACATCCCACCTGGTACCCTTTTGTAAAGAACCCTGTGGTTTTCAAAACTTTCTTTAACATAAAACAATACAACATAACGCTTGGGCTCGAAAGGGGATTCTTGCCATTATCGAGGTTGGATTTGCGATATAATTTTCGAAAGGATTTATTTTTCGACGAATCCTTCTCCTGTTTCCATGTGAAGTCGAAAATTACTAGAGTAGTGAATTCAAATCCACCTATGTTATGTCATGTTTTTTTTGTTGTAATACTTAAACAACCATTCCTTTTGAAGTAATACAATCATCATATATTGAGTTTATTCAATTGTGGATATTTATGAAAATAACGAGTTCCTGACTGTCACTTTTTGTGTTTATCATCTTCCTTTATATTTCCGAAAACTAGTTTGTATTACAAAGTTTGAATTCGTTTCCTAAGTTATTCTAGTTATTTTCTAGAATTCTTCTTTTTGTTGGTTACAGTCATTTCCAATATGATTTGCTACACATGGTAGTATAGTAATAAACCTAGTACAATAATAAGTATGCCTAAGGGTTTGTTTTCCACAGGAATTGTGCGATTGTATTCTTGACCTCCAAGTTTCATTCATCCTTAAAAGTATTTCCTAACTATATGCACGTACACTTATTTCTAATATAAAATTAGCATTGGTAGGAATTTAACCTGAGCCTCATTCCATCCATTCGTAATTTGACTTGTGAACTAGTTACATGAGTATTTTGTGGAAATCCTATACTTGTAAGATTTCATCCCGATTTGAGGTTTTTGCTGTACCAGTTGGAAATAATAAAGAATAAAAATACATTTGTCCGCATATGAATTATAATATATTGAAGACTTACAAAATTCATATTTTTTTTCTAGGTGATTGCTTTGTTCCTTTATACTAGATAACCCTGTCTTGCCCTGATTAACATAATACACAGTGGCTTCACTATCCAATTTACTATTTACATTATGTTCCTACATAGATATCACTCACATGTTTTATCAGTCTAATCATCAAAATAAATACCATTGTTCCTATAACATAATCTTGTTGTTATATTGTAGGTGTAATATTTAATAAACAAAATCATTACTTCAATCACATCATGCAAACAATTTAATTTTTGCTCAACAAAATTAATTAAAAGCGAGATACAGCTTGTAGTTTATACTATTATGAGAGTAGTAACCTCTACAGAACTCATCTTATTATTTGATACATTCAATGACCTTAGTATTTACCCAGTACCACGTCCCAATAAAAAAATTCCATTTCTAGCTAATGATTAGGAAGTATTTCTTCACCGCAGCATTCGACTAGAAGTTCGTTCATAGAAGTAAACAAATTGCAGAACATAACATTTGACCAGAGAAAGGTAGAGTAGCATATCTGAATCAATTTACGGGGAGCCAAAGGGAACAACCATGCTCCTCTGAACCATAGAACAGGGCAGCCAATCTACTTGCCCGATTCACCCCCTAGTTTGACCATGAATCCATGAGGGCGAACTTGGAATCTCCTCTTCAACAATGTCCTTCAATTCTAGCAGATTCCTCTTGCCTCACACTCACTCAATAGTGTTCATAACAGCAAGGAAAAATCCATAGTCTCTTTTCCCAGCATACTTTTCAGGTTCTTGCCTCCTCACATATGCTATTAATAAATAGAGTCTTTTTTGCCTAGGTCTTTTCCCTCCCTTGAGAATTTTTGCAGCTTTCTAAATCCCTGATTTTCAGGGGCTGCCAATGGTCAAATCATTGATTTTTTGCTTGTAACAATCAACCTAGAGGTAGTTCCAACATGTTCCCCACTCATGGAGTCATGGTCAACTTATTTTAACATGGTTGTTCCATTTGTCCTCCTGCAATCAATATAAAATATTTTGTTTTCATACAAGTGTCATGGTCAAATAGTTAGTTGGGTCAAATAAAATATCTGCCCAACAGTCATAATAATTAATTACAATTATTAAATTCGAAATTCATAATTTCCATATATGGAAAAAAAATTCCAAATTCGAATTTACTAAAAAACAAAATAATTTTCCAACAAATTTAAATTTCAAAAATACTTTATTTTTGAGGATGTCCCAGGAGGGAACACAAGTTGGGAATAAAAACCTCAGACTCTTCTGTATAGTTATGGTAATCCTAAACTGAGATTGTTCTCATGAAGTTTTAATTTAAATCTAGTTAATTTCTATTGCATACACATTCTTGAGAAATTTTATTGAAGGCCTTATATTTTTATTGAGATTTAATTAATCACGTCGTTGCATTAATCCCATCTTTGTATTCGTTTCTCCATGAGAAAGTTTCCCAACCTTATTCTTTAATCATTGCGTTATTGTGTCATTTTTTCCCTGGAAAACCCTTTCTTGTAATTTATTGGAATGATAATTTCTTATCTAACAAATTTCCTCTCGGGAGAAACCCACACTCTGATTCAGTGGTTAAATCTCATTTTTTGGCACCTTCAAACATAAATTTTATCTCTGCCCCAAAAACGATTTCCCTGCCATCCTTTTGATGTATATTTGATTTTAAAGTTCTTCTCATTTTTACCCACGATTTCCTACTCTCCAACAAAGTCTTCCTCTACGATTGCACATTCTTGTCTGCAGTTTTTTTTTTTATTGTTTTTAATACAAAGAAAATTGTGTTTTTATCTTCCCTTCCTTTATATTTTTTAGTTATTAGTCTATGCATGAGTAGTCGGCCAGGAGCCGAATCGACTATATTTCACTCCAGTGTTAAATATTTAGATTCAAATTCCTTGCTTTCTTGTGCATGGATAATAAGTGTAGGATTATTTCTCTACCCAACAAGGAATTCTCTCCTCGGTGTTTATTCCCTCCTTAGCCTCTATGATTATTTTTGTTTATTCTCTGCAAACTCGTGCTTCCACATAACAATATTTGGGATGTCTCTCAAGTTCACTAAACATTTTTTTTCTCTGTGATTAATGTTGTTTTTACTCTATACAATTCGTTTTTAATTTGCCCAGAAAATCCATTGATTGTACAACGAAAATTCCTCTCAATTGCTCTGCGATTAGTGTTGTTTTTATTCTCTTCAATTCATTTTAATTTGTAGAAAAAATCCATTTATTTTACAACGAAAATTCCTCTTCTTTTTTTTTGTTTGTTAATTTGTGCAGGACCTGCGATTAACCTGTGGCTTGAGAAACCGTGACTCAGGGGCATCTAAGCCGTCAAAATCACCCGGGGATCGCACCCGGCCTGAGCCACACCAACCCTTAACATGGTTGGATTTTTTGTCCCCGCAGGTTTCGAACCGGTGACTTTAACATCACGGAGTGGCTTAACAACACACTCCGTCACCGACTGTCCTACACCTCGGGGACAACGAAAATTCCTCTTCATTTCTCTACAATTAATGTTGTTTTTACTGGCTACAATTCGTTTTTAATTTTCCCAACAAATCCATTGGTTGTACAACAAAAATTCCTCTTCATTTCTTTGATGTTGTTTTTACTCTCTACAATTCATTTTTCATTTTCCCAACAAATCCATTTCTTGTACAATGAAAATTCATTTTCATTTCTCTGAAACTATTGTGTTTTACTCTCTGCAATTTCATTTTTAATTTCCCAACAAATCCATTGCTTGTACAACAAAATTACCTCTTTATTGCTTTGTAATTTTTGTTGTCTTTACTCAACAGATTCTATTTTTCATTACCTAGCGTAAATCCTTCCTCTTGTATCTTACCTGTGTTGATGTGTAGTGCACAATAAATAGACCCGTGGGATCTCCTCCTTTCTCCTTGTGTTTGGTGTAGCGCTGAGTTAGCGTTGGGATTTCATATGAGTTCCCGTGGCTTGAATGATTCTTAATAAGACTGAAAATTGGGCCTCAGTCCCATAATTTGTATTTAATAATAATCTTAGTAACATGGCCCCGTTTTACTTGATTTCAATAGTCATTTTCATTTAGACATGTGATTTGTTGTTTAGAACCCGGTGTAATTGAAGGTTAGTATATGAAGTGTCTAGTCTATCCTTTTATAAATGATTGTCATTAGTTTTTAAATGATTCTCATTAATTATTGTATGATTTAATGATTGTTATTTATAAATGACCTTCATTGGTTTTTAAATGGATTCATAATGAAAAGTGGTGTTAGATTAAGGCATTGATCTTCTGGGGTTATCTTAATGAAATTGTAGATCACCTTCTACTTACAACCTCCTAGAAGATAGCCTAAATATGAAATGAATAGTTAAGCTACTCGAGTTTGGACTACAATTATGTGCTTGATTCATTACTCTATATGTGATACCCTCCTTCTCATGCACTTCCTTATCGTTGAAGATTTTGATTGTGATAAAATAATATGTTAGATCTTGGAAATGGACTAATGTTGATTAAGCTTTAATTCAGTAATTAGTTCCCACGCACATCTTGAAAAATAAAGTTGTTTATACTCGCACCCTTAGAATAATGTTGTCATAAGAATAATTTATTAATTTTATTCTCTTGTGCCTTGCGAATAAGGTCTATATCTCACGTGTATTGAATTGTTGATGTATAAATGATGGATTAATTGAATAAAATACTCATGTAGAATTTTGTAATGTGATGTATGACTAGTTGAGTTATTAGACTCCTTGCGTGCACTGGATATTAATGTAATGTATGGTTTTAAATACTAGTCTTGTGAGAAATGAAAATTGATTATGACGGATGATTGCATTTGTGATTGGGATTGTGCCTCGAATATAACTAATAAATGATATCGCGCCTTGTATTTAATATGGTCTATGATGTGTTATGCAATTGATTATTCACACACCATGTTTAATTGTGGATTAGGACCGAGGGATTGATGAATTTTCTTATTGATGACATTGTTGATTTATCATAGTTAGTTGGTACTTGATTGTGATTTGTGGGATGTAGACACCTCCTTCTTCCACAGAACAGTTGCTAGCCCTGAGACTTTAATGGTTAAAATCAATTGGAACCTGGGCTTGAGCATTGCTTAAGTGTCCTGGAGGTCCTAATCTTGCAGGGTAGGTTGGGCTGGTAGTCATTTTATAATCTTTATCTGATTGAATTTTGTTGTAATTTTCTTTGATCTTTTATGATGTGCTAATATTCCATGCTATGTATGTTTATGCGTCACTATCCTTCGTTGACACGCTGATTGCGACGTTATTGATTTCCCTGATGAGTAACGGGTACTTCCTTAATTATGATTAGTGAATAGGCATTTTCATGATCAAGTGTTGATGTTGAATTCTTAATGCAAAAAAAAAAGTTACCTTTGTGCTCCGACATTTCTTAGGCGGAATATGAGGTTGTTACAAGAAAAAACCCAATCTCCTCTATATTAAACTATAGAGTGCTCTCTACCCAGTGAATATTCAAAATATATATGTAAATATTAAACTATAAAGTGCTCTCTACCGAGTAAGTATTCAAAATGTATATGTAAATATTAAACTATGGAGTGCTCTCTACCCAATAAATTTTCAAAATGTATATATAAATATTAAACTATTGAGTGCTCTCTACCCAATAAGTATTCAAAATATATATGTCAATATTAAACAATAGAGTGCTCTCTACCCAATAAGTATTCAAAATGTATATGTAAATATTAAACTATAGAGTGCTCTCTACCCAATAAAAATGTATATGTAAATATTGTGTCTTTTAATTAATTATAAATATTGGATTTTTTTCGTTATTGTTTTTTTGAATAAGCAATTTATTATAAATATATTTTTGATACTATGTTCAAGGTTAAGATTGGGTATATAAAAGGTAGTATGTTAAAATTTTAAATATACAATTTGTTATAAATATATTTTTTGAAACTATGTTCAAGGTCAAGATTTGCTATATAAAATGTTGTATGTTAAAATTTTAATGATATAAATGAATGTTTCTATGTCTTCTCATTCTAAATATAGGTATCTTGTTGTAAAACAATGTGGAGGATATTGCATTAATGAAAACACAATACATTTAGTATACTTTGCACATCTACTCAAAATATTTAACAAGAAGAATTAATATAGTTAAAACAATAAATTTGGGATTTGAATGGCATGCAAGATATCATTGGTTTTATGATTAACATTAGCAAGGGTCATCTCTTTAACTTAGAAATGATATATATTCATTTGCATAATCTTCGACAACTAATGATAGAATGCAAAAGTGACTTCAAGGATGGAGATTCAAAAGTAAAGAAACAACAAGGTATGAGAATAGGGGAAGGGTGTTCATGTGCAAGAAAATATATTCAAGAAAGGATACTAATATAGTACTTGGAATTTAATCTAGGAGTATAAGGGAGTCTTCATACAGGGGCACATGTCTAGGGTCAAAACACCCATGTCATTCAGCTAAGCTAACACGAAGAGAAAATCAGGTCATGAATTTGTGGTGTCGGCTATTAAGAAGAAAAAATGATCTAATATCTCTTTGGATCAGCATAAGGAAATACACTCAAAACATATAGACACAAAGTAGTGAGTTATGTGGTAGAAAGTGTTTTTGGGAACTATATGACCTAGTGCAAAGACTAAGATAATAAATTATATTGTTATCAAAAATTTAAAAAGAAACTTAAGAGAGATAATAGAAAATAATATGACATATTAATATACAATAGAAAATAATGTAACGACCCCATTCATTAAGCCTCCAATCGAAGCGAAAAGTGCAATTTTTTTTTTCCTTTAATTTTTTTTTTAAAATAGGACAACAACAACGATTACAGTTAAGCAACACATATAATGGTGAGCACCACACCCATAGAAAATGAAACAAATAAAAATGAATCTAAACAATAGAACATCAGGAAACCAGATGAAACATGCATAAATCAAAAGAATAAATGACTGCCCACCCAACACACCACACGACGACGCCTACCAACTAAGGACAACATCCACAATCCTGACAAAATGGCCTCGTCAGAACAAACACCCACCACGAAAAGTAGAGACTCTGGGAAATTTATCATTTGCCTCATTCCATTAGGGCACACAATGATCCCCTCATCAGGGATCATGTTTTCCCCATGCAATAGGTGCAACAATATTCCCGGTGCAACATAAGCTATCTGGACTAAAAAACTCAAGAAAAACCAACGCGCTAGGAGATCGAATGCATTGTTGAACCACAAGATGACTAACTGAATCCCCCAATTGACCAGTCCACAAGACACGTGGAACCCTGGATACTATAACATTCCTACAACCAATTAAATTCCTATCATAACGAATTCTATTGCAACAAACATCACTCTGTACACCTTAAAATAATCGTTATCAAAACAATTATCTTAGTTCAACTATTTTTCAATTCCAACATCAGATGAGAATTTCCTAAGGAGGATTTCGCTATCTTTCGACTGAAACACAATAGGAAAAACCTTTTAAAACATGTAAAACCCCCTTGTTAAAACTGAAAGGGATATCATTTAAATTAAAACACTATAAGAGATGGTTTTCTACTAGATCATTGTTATCATCATATGAAGGGTTGTATTAACCTAACAACATCAATATAAAAACGTTGTCCAACATATAAACAATGTCACAATATAAAAACGTTATCTAGGTATGTAAATCATAGTCAAGGAATGGAAAAAATAGTATCGCAAGGGACATAACAAGGGATGTAATGCATTCATCAATCGTTATCATTATGATTGTTGTCATTATATCAATAATGGATATATCACAATCATTAAATCACTATCGTTATAATTATAGCAAGGGATATATTGTATTCATTAAATTGCTATCAATATGAATTGTTCTCTTTTAAGTATAAATTGGTTTCCCTTTGAAGGTCTGTGCTGAATTAATTCGATTTGTTATTGCTATCTAAATGAGGTATGGTTTCGCAGTCTTGTAAATACCACAAATGTTGAGTTAATAGGATAATAAAAACATCGATCTTATTATTTTTATCCCCAAAACACTAATATTAAAGTAAGGACGTTGTATGACATGAAATCAATCCGTTGTCAGTTTAATTGCTAATTCAAATGTTGTCTTTAATTATAAATTGTTTTCCCTTAAAAATAAATTTATTGTCATTAATACAATCGTTGTCATCTAGCATCACAATGAATCATTTTCAAAATAATGTTGTCAACCACCAAGAATGCTACCCAATTCACTATAGGTACGTTGCTATCCAAAGGATTTACAAGACACGTCGTTCAAGCGATTGCCAATCGTTGTAAATAAGTGGTTGTACAAAGGAATACTTGGCACGTTGTTCACTAAGCATACACACCGACCATTCACTACAGGAAATCGCTATGAATAACAATCATGGAAGCTAAAAACAACTCTACTGAATGACCTTAACCAGAATTACAAATTCATTGATTTACGATAAGTACAAAATCGCTATTAGAAAATATTACAACAGTACAATCGTTGTAGTACAAAAATTATATAAATATGAACTATTAGAGAAATATAGAACCACTATGGTGCAATATGTAAAATCACTGTCAAGGTGAGTTGTCAACGAAATCGTTGTCATAAAAATTGGAAGTATCAAGGTATCAATTATCGTATCAATTACAGTATCAATTGCAGTCAAGGTATCATAAAATGATGTGTTTTAACATAAGAATAGCGTCGAGTTAATTTTCCATCAATGTAATATAATTTGCAGAGAAAAAAAATGCAAGTCAGAAGCATGAAAAATGCAGGGCAATTCGCCTTCAAAATATATCAATAATGCAAAGGGTAAATCACAGGCTAGATGTGTTAAACTCTAGGTAAGTTCTCCTTTAAAACATATCAAAAGCATAGGGAAATTCTCTAGGAATGTAAGTTATATTTCAAAGGAAAAATGCAATCCAGAAGTATGAAAATGTAGGTATAAGGTACAATTTAGAACACAAAGTAAAAATAATTAAAACACAGTCCAGTGTGGCTAGAGGCAACGTAAACTTCGTCATCCAAGGTAATAAATCACAGACTTAATTGACATACAAGATGTATAAAAAAACCACAAACTAAATTTGCCAGGAAATGTATCAAACGTAGACTTAAATTGCCAGGAAATGTATGGAAAACACAGAGATACTTCACTAGGAAATGCATCAAAACGCAGAGACCAAAACGTAGAGGATCATAAGCGGTTAGTTGAGGGAGAGGATACAAATTTGCAAGAGTAATCAATCGCAACAAGGTGCAAGACAATCACTCAACTAGGAACAATCAACATGGGTAGACAGTTGGGAAACACTATCCTTCGCTCAACATCCACGCACAGAAAAGCAAGGCATTAGGATCTATATGTATATTAACACCGAAGTGACGACCGTCGATCCGAATCTTGGATGACTGTTGAGGTTTGGACTGATGATCTAGGGATGAGGTCGGAATATAAAGCACAATATCTTGATAAAAGTCATTAAAACAAACAGAACAATCATAGTAATGAGGGATTGGTGCCAAGGGATTCAATGCAATGCAATGAGCATATATCTATGATGACCTTAAGTTCTTGATTAAAAACACCGATTAAACTCATTTTTTTTATACAGTAGAAGTATAGACATGGTAGTGCAAGATCAATATTAATCTACCATTCAAAATAAAAGTGTGCGTACCATAGCCCAAGTCGACAACTCCGAGTCATTGTCCTACGTGCTTCATCCAACTCCCTCTTGCCGACCGATGTGACCTCATCGGTACCTCCCAATCAATGCTAGGTTACTATTCTTCCCCCTTATCCCCCCGAGCCACAAAGGGGAAACACACACTAACCAGAGAATAACTAGCTCCCAACTCGCCTCTCAAGGCCGAGCTACCACTCGTCATCGAGTTGGGTATCCCAACTCCCACAAGATAAGTTAGTCAATTAATTTTTTTTTTTGCATAATGTTACAGATGAAGAAGAGATTTATACTCCTCCTCCTCCATCCTTTATATAGAGTTTCTAAGTGATTTCTTTCCCAAATTCCCATTTAATTATTTTTCGATAAATTAGTTCAGAAAATTCCTCCCCCGTACACATATCACCCATCCCCTTAGTTGCACCATAAATTAATTTAATTAATTAATTATTTACTCCTATTTCCCTCACCCACCTAAAATCATTCCTAGAATCGCTCCTAGGTGTCCCCATATTCCCTTACACATTTTAATCACTTACGTCGTAACTAAATTCCTAGTTGTGTTTAATTTAGAAAGTTCTTAAAGGAAAGATTCGGTACTAAGTTAGTCATTCTTCTTTTTCCTTATGTTTCCATTTTTATTTATGCTTCCCGATTTTTTCCCTTAGTTTTCCAATTCTTTTTAAGTTTCCCTCTCATCCTCTTTTTATCTAAAAATCAAATTAGCAAGTGTAGAAAATTACCTTTTACCCCTCTTCCCTTTTAATTAATAAATTTTAATTAGCATATGTATAAAAACAATCAATTCCCTTTCAAAATGTAAATCCCTCAAAATAATTTGATTTGTTTTTAGTATCACATCATTCATTCTAAGGCCATCTAGGTTTATTCACATATTCGTTAACAATGCGACGTTCCCTTCAGGACTCACTAGGTGCTACAAGGGTGCCTCTCGCCTCATTATGTTTCCCTTGCGGGACCTTCCCTTCAAGACACACTACGTGCTCCAAGGGTACCAGTCGCCTCTTTCTGTTTTCTTACGCAATGTTCCCTTCAGGGTGCACTACGTGGTCAAAGGGTGCCACTTACCTCTTGACTTACTTGGTAGACATCAAAAACCTCTCGATTCAATAATCCTCCAGGTGATCTTGTGGGAGACTAAGGGCCTCTAAGAAAAATTCCCATACCTTATTGTGTGCCCCTTAGAATCATCATGAGTGACTGTCGCAGTATTCCCTCATGACATCGTGGGTATTCTAAAACTAGGTAATCATTAACCTATAGTTTGATCCATGAAGAGAGTGATAGTAGGTTGTGGTAGGCCTCTTGTCCACAACTCTCCCTCAACATCTCTCGTTGTCATGCGTGACTCCTTTACTCCACATGTGAGTCTGGTCGGCAAGCCATCGTTAGCCTGCATCATCAATGAATCATGTTAGAAATAAAATAAATCATCATAACATCTAATCATATGTGCATATGTCATATCAAAAACAATCAAACCCTAATAGTCAACTCCCTGACTCAATCCAGAGTCTAAGAGGATTCATCTATGCCTCTACATCCTCGAGGTCCAAATTTCTGCACACTCAAGAGAACCTATTCAATAACACTTGTCTATGTAAATACACAAAATAACATATAATCACATCCATAATGCCTCATAATCATAATCAAACGACCGATAGTATAATAATCCATATAACTTCCAAGAAAGTGTCCTCAAAGAATAAGTTCATTGAGTGTGCACAAGAGAGGGATGTTTCACAGTATATAAGTGTTGAAATAATGTGTATCACAGTATCATAAGTCTATATATCAAACAAAAATGGAAACTTATGGTGCATATCATATGCGTCCTCCTAGGTTATCGAGTGTGGACTATATTTGTCCCACTGGACCTTGACTTGATCTATTGTTTGACACCATAACTGTCAAATGCAATGATCTATTATGCATATCAACTTAGCCATGAGTGCCCCCTTGTCCTATAGCTGTAAGGCACTCATGTCAATAACATGTGTAGGATCACAAATATAATGTCTCGAAACATATATGTGAAAGACATCGTGCATACACCTCAAAGAATCAGGAAAGGCTAGTTGATAGGCCATGAGCCCCTTCCTTTCCAAAATCTCAAAGGGTCCCACAAACCTAGGAGAGAGTTTGGCTTCCTTTCCAAACTTGATCGAACTCTTATGTAGTTTTACTCACAAGAAGACTCAATCGCCAACTTTGTAACTACGATCGAGACGACGCGCATCGACATAACTCTTTTTTAGATCCTGCGCTTCTTTTGTCCTTTGTTTTATTGTTTGCATTTGATTCTACATTTCTTGGAACCTTTCTAGACCCACCAGGACCCTATCCTCAAGCCGATCCCAACTCAAAGGCGTCTGACATGGTCACTGATAAAGAAACTTGAAAGGCACCATCTTAATGGTACTTTGGTAACTATTGTTATATGCGAATTCTACCAGTGGCAAGAATTCCTCCCAACACTTTTGTTGGTCCATCATATACATAAGAAACATGTCCTCCAAGACTTGGTTTGTTCTTTCGGTCTACCCGTCTGTCTCTGGTTGATACGCAGTACTAAAGTTAAGTTGGGTTCCCAAGGCATCTTGTAAACTAGTCCAAAATCATCCAGTAAACATTGATCCTTCATCAGATATAATCCACTTAGGTGCATAATGTAGACTCACAATATTACTAATTAAAATTCTAGCTATGTCAGGTGCTTGATATGTCATACACACATGAATAAAATGAGCACTCTTCGTCGGAGTGTTGACTACCACAAAAATCTAGTTGTGTCTCCTTGCTGTGAGTAGCAATCAAACAATTAAATCCATTAAAATAACCTCCCATTTCGATTCCGGAATAGTGTGTGGCTGTAGTAATCATGTTGGATGTCTATGTTCAACCTTCACCTGTTGACATTCTAGACATATGGCCACATAGTTGACTATGTATTCCTTCATTCCTTTATAGAAGAATAAGGGTTTAAGTTCTTCCCTCATCTTCGTGACTCCCAAGTGAGCCATGTACACTGCTATGTGAGCTTCGTTTAGGATAAAACTCCTCAACTCATCTTTTGGTGGTATGTAAATTTGATTTTTAAATATCAGTAGTCCATCATCATCCAACGTAAATCCTTCAAATCTTGGTACCATCATTGTATTTTGTCCGATAAAATCCTTGACCTCTTTGTACTAGTCATTGTTGCACTGTAAACTTAGAATATTTTCACGTAGATTCGTCTGAAGAGGAAACACCAAAAATATGTGTGGTCTCTACCTTAATGCATCGGCCACTCATTTCACTATTCCTTTTATGTATGTAATCTCAAAATCGCACTCGCTAAGAAATTCCAACCAACGTCGTTGTCATGCATTTAGGTCGCTTTGCGTAAAGATGTGTTGTAGTCCATAGTGGTCTGTTTTGAGTTCAAATTTTCATCCAATAAGGTAGTGTCTTGAAACTCTCAAGGCATAAACAATGGCTCACAACTCCAAATCATGCATCACATAGTTCTCCTCATGCCTTCTCAATTTCCTCGAGATGTAAGTGATCACTCGACTGTCTTTCACCAAGACTCTGCCTAAGCCTTCCTCGGATGCGTCAGTGCATACCAAGAAGTTTGCATCCATGTTAGGGACTTTTAGTATCAGTGTTGTTGTCAACAGATCCTTGAGCCTCTGAAATGCCTCCATGCATTTCTCGGTCCAAACAAACTTATTATTCTTCTTCTACAATTTCGTGATCGAATTTGTTATCTTCGAAAATCCCTTGATGAATCGTCGGTAGTATCCTGCTAAACCCATGAATATATGCACTTTAGGGACATTCATCGACGCAGGCCATTCCATAATAGCCTTGACCTTTGCTGGATCCATGATGACACATTCATCAGAGATGACATGCCCTATGTTGTGAATATTTGATTAATAAAATGAGCATTTGGACAATTTCCCATACAATCTATGCGCTCGCAGACACTGTAGTACCAAGCGCAAGTTCTCGTCATGCTCCTCCATCATCCGAGAGTAAATCAAAATATCATTAATGGATACTTGGATGAACTTGTCCAAGTACTCGCTGAAGACCTTGTTCATTAAACTCATAAATACTCCTACGGTGTTTGTCAGTCCAAACGGTAAAAGAGTAAAATTGTAATGTCCAAACCTTGTCTTAAAAGTGGTATTAGGGACATCATCCTCCTTAATCCATAACTAGTGATACTGTGATCACAAATTGCTCTTTGAAAACATCGTTGCAACCTTCATCTGATCGAACAGATCATCAATCCTCGACAACGGATGTTGATCCTTGATTTTTTCCTTGTTCAATTGATGTTAGTTAATGCAGATTCTTCACGACCTATCCTTCTTTCCTATGAAAATAACAGGCATGCCCCACAGTGACACACTTGGACGTATTAGTCCAAGGTCCAACAACTCCTTCTGTTGCATTCTCAACTCGTGTAACTTTGGGGTTGACATCTGATAAGGCATCCTTTCTATCGGTTCAGTCCCCAGTTTTAGATCTATGGTAAACTCAATTTCCCTCTATGGCAACATCCTAGGTAACTCCTCTGGGAAGACGTCCGCAAAATGTCTCACCATAGGAAGGTGTTCTAGAAATTCCTCTACTCTCTTCTCATTTAATGAAAGGATCTCATAAAGCTTACATTCCTTGTGCATGCTCTTCCGTAGCTGTAAGGAAGAGATGAACCTAAGGGAAAATCCCCGGTTCCATCCCACAATTACGCGTCTCTATCCCTCATCATCGACCAAGCTCAACCATTTTGTTTTATAGTTGAGTATCACCTCATGCGATTCCAACCAGACCATACCGATCACGACGTCCTAAGATCCCAATATCATGACGTACAGGTTGGCCCTGGTGACAAACTCTCCCAGGTCAAGGGTACAACCCATAATCTTTCCTCCAACCTTATGTTTGGCTCCCGAAGACATCTCTACAAAGATAAAATCATCATGTTCGACTGCCTTTACCTTAATCCTTTTTAGCGCTGCCCTATAAATGAAACTCTCGATAACACTGAGATCTATCAATATATTAAGGGTATGGTCAATGACGGTAGCTAAAGTCTTGAGGACAGTCGACTGGTGCTCTTTCTAATGATTATTCACTGCTGTGTGAATCTGATGGGCCTTGCCCAAATCTCCCATGATTGTGGGTCCGGATGATCTAGATGCTCTAGTCCTCTCCACTAGGAAATTGTGTTGGTAGTGTCTCTCCCCAAAAGTACAACAGCCCTTCTTCATTCCAGTACTCCTGGTACTCGAAGTAGAATATGACGGCCCACCAGCCTGGAATCCTGGTATGTTTTGTTGAACAGGCCAAAATTGTTGTTGCTGCAGTTGACATTGTTGCTGATGTTGTGGTCCCCGATAACGAGTCTGTTTGTGAGGCACTGGTCATCAAGGTGTAGTGAAAGTGGATCCTCTATGGAAGCCACGATACCCTGGAATCTATCTAGATGGTGTCTGATGATGTTGTGCACTAGATGACACCTGCTCTACTGGTCTCGCTGGATTCCTACTCTGGCCCCCATTGATAATATCATCCTCTTCTATGAGGGCCTTCTGGATGACATCATGTAAGGTCTGAGGCATCATAATCCTAACCTTTGGACGTATGCTGACATTAAGGCTGAACAAGAACCCGTTGACCTTAATTTTCTCTATATTAAGGTGCAGAGCATATCGAAGAAAATCCATAAAATGGGCCTCGTACTTGGGCACCGTACGATTTCCCTATCGTAACGCATTGAGCTTGTTGAGATGGCGCTCAATGAATTCCTATGAAAGGTACCTCTCTCAGAGTTGTTCCTCGAATAGTTCCCATGACACATCTTCGATGACCATGTTCAATTGTGGTAGGAGCGTCTTCCACCATAGAAGAGTGCTCCCCTTTAGTTGAAAGACTGCCATGCGGACCTTCATATTGGAGGTATAGTCGTGAAGCACAAAGCACATTGCCATATTCTCCAACCATGACTTAGTGACTGCATCATCTGGGAAACCAAAGAAATCTAGAAATTTGACCTTATCGTGTTCATAGAGTATGCTACCAGTACCAACCAGAGCATGCAGTGAACCCTCAAGGGGTGTTGGGGCCCTGGCCTCATCTCTGTCCAATCGGTTGATTAGTGACTCAGACATCCGCTGAAAATACCTCATCATCCAAACCACATCACCCACCGCTATCTTCTCATTCCTGACAACTTGTTCGTCTCCCTGGGGGTTAGACCCCTCAGGTGTGGATGCTACAAGAGGCATTTTGCCTCCTCCTGTAGCACCCTGTCATTTTCCTCTGAGGGGTCCTCTAACCATGATTACCTGCACAAATACAATTCAACTTAATTAGCAACATTATAATCAAATATCATATCAGTGAAATCTGTATTGTTCGCAAGTCATGGGTTGAACCCGCTCTAATACCATATGTAATGACCCTGTTCATTAAGACTCCAAGCGAAGCAAAAAGCGCACATTTTTTTTTTCCTTTAATTTTCTTTTAAAACAAGATGACAACAATGATTACAGTTAAACAACACATATGATGGTGAGTACCATGCTTGCAAAACATGCAACAGACAAGAACGACTCTAAACACTAGCACATATAGCAACTGGGCGAAACCTGCATAAATCAAAAGAAGAAACAATTTCCCACCCAACACACCAGACGACGATGCCTACTAGCTAAGGAAAACATCCACAATCCTGACACAATGGCCTCGTTGGAAAAAATGCCCACCACAAAAATCACATACTCCAACCAAGTTATCATTCGCCTCATTCCATTAGGGTACACAATGATCCCCTCATCAGGGATCATATCATCCCCGGGTAATAGGCGCGATAATATCCCTAGCGCAACATAACCTATCTGGACCTATGAATCAAGAAAAACCAACATGCTAGGAGATCAAATGCACTATCGAACCACAATATGACTAACCCAATCCCCCAATCGACCAGTCCACAAGACACATGAAAACGTGGTGACTATAACATTCCTACAACCAATTAAATTCCTGACATAATGAATTCTATTGCAACAAACATCACTCTGTACACCTTAAAATAATCGTTATCAAAACAATTAGATTAGTGCAACTATTTTTCAATTCCAACATCGGCTGAGAATTTACTAAGGAGGATTTCGCTATCTTTCGACTGAAACACAATAGGAACAACCTTTTAAAACCAGTAAAACCCCCTTTTTAAAACCCAAAGGGCTATCTTTTAAAATGAAACACTATAAGAGATGGTTGTCTATTAGATCATTGCTATCATCATATGAAGGGTTGTCTTAACCTAACAACATCAATATAATAATGTTGTCCAACACATAAATGATGTCACAATATAAAAAAACTATCTAGGTATGTAAATCGCAGTCAAGGATATGGCAAAACTAGTATCGCAAGCGACATAACCATGGATGTAATGCATTCATCAATCGTTATCATTATGATTGTTTTCATTATATCAATACTGGATACATCACAATAATTAAATCACTATCGTTATAATTATAGAAAGGGATATATTGTAGTCATTAAATTGCTATCAATATGAATTCTTCTCTTTTAAGTATCAATTTGTTGTCCTTTGAAGGTACGCGTTGAATTAATTCGATTCATTGCTACTGGATAAATGAGGTATGGTTTCGCATTCCTGTAAATACCAGTAAATGATGAGTTAACAGGATAATAAAAATGCCAAGATTATTATTTCTATCCCCCAAACGCTGATATTAAAGTTAGGATGTTTTCTGACATGAAATCAATTTGTTGTCAGTGTAATTGCTAATTCTAATGATGTGTTTAATTATAAAATGTTGTCCCTTAAAAATAATTTGTTTGTCATTAAATACAATCGTTGTAATCTAGCATCACAATGAATCACTGTCAGAATAATATTTTCGATAACCAGGAACGCTACCCAACTCACTCTAGGTACGTTGCTATCCAAAAGAATTACAAGGAACGCCGTTCAAGGGATTACCAATCACTGTAAATAAGTGGTTGTCCAAAGCAATACTTGGCATGATGTTCACTAAGCATACATGCTGACCATTCACTACAAGAAATCGTGAATAACAATCATGAAAACAAAAAAAACTCTACTAAATTACCTTCACCAGAATTACAAAATCATTGACTTACGATAAGTATAAAATCTCTATTGGAAAATATTACAATAGTACAATTGTTGTAGTAAAAAAAATATATATAAATATGAACGATTAGATAAATATAAAATCGCTAAGGTGCAATATGTAAAATCGCTCTCAAAGTGAGTTGTCAATGAAATAACAATCATAAAAATTCGCAGTATCAAGGCATGAATCGTCGTATCAATTAAAGTATCAATCATTGTCATGGTATCATAAAATTTTGAGTTTTAACATAAGAATGGCATTGAGTTAATTTTCCATCAATGTAATATAATTTGCAGAGAAAAAAAATGCAAGTCAGAAGCATGAAAAAGGCAGGTTAATTCACCTTCAAAATATATCAATAATGCAGAGGGTAAATCGTAGGCTAGATGTGTTAAACGCTAGGTAAATTCACCTTTAAAACATATCAAAAGAATAGGGAAATCTTCCAGGAATGTAAGTTATATTGCAGAGGAAAAACACAAGCCAGAAGTATGAAAATGCAGGTATAAAGTACAATTCAAAATGCAGAGTAAAAAGAATTAAAATGTAGTCTAGTGTGGCCAGAGGTAGAGTAAACTTCGTCATCCAAATTAATAAATCACAGAGATAATTGGTAGACCAGATGCATAAAAAAACCACACAGTAACTTCACCAGAAAATGTATCAAAAACGTACTTAAATTGCGAGGAAATGTATGAAAAACGCAGAGGTACTTCGCCAAGAAATGCATCAAAACGTAGAGACCAAAACATAGAGGATCATGAGCGGTTCGTTGAGGGATAATATAAACAATCGTAGGGGTAATCAATCGCAACAAGATGCAATACAATCACTCAACCAAGAACAATCAACAGGGGTGGACAACTAGACAACACTCTCCTTCCCTCATCATCCATGCATACAAAAGAAGAGAATTATGATCTATAGGTATATTAACACTGAAGTGATGAATTTCTATCCAGATCCTGGCCGACTACTCAGGCCTGCACTGATGATCTAGGGATGAGGTTGAAAGATAAAGCACAATATCATCATAAAATTCATTAAAACAAACAGAACACTCATAGAAATTAGGGATTGGTGCCAAGGGATTCAATGCAATGCAATGAGAATAAAGTTGTACGACCTTAAGTTCTCTATTAAAAGTGCTGAGTAAACACATTTTTTTTATATACAATATAAGTATAGTCATGGAAGCACAAGATCAATATTAATCTACCATTCAAAATAAAAGTGTGTGTACCGTAGCCCAAGGTGAGAGCTTTGAATTGTTGTCCCACACGCTCGGTCCAACTCCCACTTGTTGAGTGATGTGACTTCACCGGTACCTCCCAACCAATGCTAGGGGTAATCTTTTTCTCCCTTAGCCCCCCGAGCCACAAAGGGGCCACACACACTAACTAGAGAACAACTATCTCCCATCTTACCTCGCAAGGCCGAGCTACCACTTGTCACTGAGTTGGGTATCCCAACTCCCACAAGATAAGTTAGTCAAGTAAAAAATTATGCAGCGTAATGTTACGCATGAAGTGGAGATCCATACTCCTACTCCATCCTTTATATAGAGTTTCTAAGTGATTTCTTTCCCAAAATCCCAATTAATTTATTTTTCAATAAATTAATTCAGAAAAATCATCCCCCGTACACATGTCACCCATCCCCTTAGTTTCACCAGAAATTAATTTCATTAATTAATTTTTTACTCCTATTTCCCTCACCCACATAAAATCATTCCTAGAATCGCTCCTAGGTGTCCTCATATCCCCTTACACATTTTAATGACTTACGCCCTTACTAAATTCCTATTTGAGTTCAATTTAGAAAATTCTTAAAGGAAATATTCCTTACTAAGTTTGTCATTATGTTTCCCATTTTCTTTATGTTTCCCCCCTTTTCCCTTAGTTTCCCAATTCTTTTTAAGTTTCCCTCTTATCCCCTTTTTATTGAAAACTCTAATTAGCAAGTGTAGAAAATTACCTTTTACCCCTCTTCCCATTTAATTAATAAATTTTAATTAGCATATGTAGAAAAACAATCAATTCCCTTTTAAAATATTAATCCCTCAAAATAATTTGATTTTACTAAATTAATTGAATTTCTTACCCCCTTTTGGTCACATGTTTAATGATTATTATTATTATTATTTTTTGACCACAAGTATCACTTAGACCTAGATTTTAATTTCTGAGGCTCGGTGACATTCTATTAGGGATTTTGTTTTTAAAATATTTAGTATCACATCTTTAATTCTAAGGCCATCTAGGTTTATTCACTTATTAGTTAACAACACGACGTTCCCTTCAAGACGCACTAGGTGCTCCAAGGGTGCCACTCACCTCATTCTATTTCCCTTGTGCGACATGCCCTTTAGGACGCACTACATGCTCCAAGGGTGCCACTCGCCCCTTTCCATTTTCTTGCGCGACATTCCCTTCAGGAAACACTACGTGCTCCAAGGGTGCCACTCGGCTCTTGACTGACTTGGTAGACATCAAAAACCGCTAGAGTCAATACTCCGTTGGGTGATCTTGTGGGAGACCTAGGGCCTCTAAGGAATAAGGCCCATGCCTTATTGCATGCCCCTTAGAATCATCGTGAGCGAATGTCCCAGTGTGCCCTCATGACATCGTGGGTCTTCTCGAACTAGGTAATCATTAACCTACAGTTCGATCCATGACAACAGTGCTAGTAGGGAGTGGCAGGGTTGTTGTCCACACCTCTCCCTCAACGTCTTTGGTTGTCATGCATGACCCCTTTACACCACATGTGAGTCTGGTCGGCAAGCTATCGTCAACCTGGATCATCAACAAATCATGTCAGAAATAAAATCAATCATCATAACATCTAATCATATGTGCATATGTCATATCAACAACAATTAAACTCCAATAGTCCACTCCCTAACTCGATCAGAAGTCCAAGGGGTTTCAACGATGCCTTTGCATCCTCGAGGTCCAATGTCCTACACACTCAAGAGAACCCAGTCAATAGCACCTGTCTATGTAAATACACAAAATAACATATAATCACATCCATAATGCCTCATAATCATAATCAAACGAATAATAGTATAATAATCTGGATCACTTGCAAGAGAGTTTCCTCAAAGAATAAGTTCGCTCAATGCACGCAAGAGGGGGATGTTACAAATAATAGGAAATTATTTAATATACAACATACCCACTAAATGCATGACTCACATGTAGCAAAATGACATCTGACATCATAATGATAAACCCCCAAATTAACAACAATTGGGATTTATGTACCATGATGTAAGAAGAAAATCCATATATTAAAAAAAATTAAAGAATACAAGATCCATTGGTTACCTTAGTGGAAATAGTTTGTACGTGCCACTAAAGAAAATCATGTTTTTACCTCCCAAAAGACACATAAAGACCAATGAAAACAAATCTTAGAAAATCCAAGATCCATTGGTTACCTTAGGTGAAATAGTTTGTATGCACCAGTAAAGGAGACCATTACAAGTTAAATTTCAAAAGACACATAAAGACTAATGGAGAAAAATCCCAAGTCAAGTGTTGTGGTAACAAAAAGTATTGAACAAAAGAGTAAAGTAATAGCATACAAAGTGAAAAAGAGACGAAACATTAAGAAATAAAATTATTGAAAACCCAAGAGACTCTTTGGACTTTGATAGCCTATATCTTCCTGATATTTCTTAATTTTGTTCGTTGACCTTCCCTCCATTTCATAGGATCCAAAGTCCAAAAATAAATTTAATACAAAGCCTAAAATTATAAACACATTGTCAAACAATCAATAAGACGACTTATTCCTCTCTAATCTCCCAGTGAAAACAAATTGAAATCTAAAATACAAAGCATTGAGCATTCCAAGTATGAAGTGTTAGCTACTCATGTCGACATATTTGTTCTCACTACATGTCTAATAATAAATCCCCCTCTTATATTTCAACAACTTTATGTCATTCACAAATACAAGTACATAATGTAACGACCTCCTCGTTACGACAACCATTCTATTGACAGGTGCAATTTTTTTTTTGTTTTAGTGTATGCACGTGTGTAGAAGTAACAACATAGCTAACTGTACGACACCACTGGACAACCAACAAGATGCAACCATGAAAAGGAAAAACTGAAGGCACACAATGAGTAACTGCAACAATATACGATCACAGGCACAAGACGCACAACACAAACATTATGACATTCTGGGGACGCACAGTAAGAACATAGAGGGAAGAAATTATGGTGTTAGGGTTACTATTTATGCACAGGAAAGCAGGGCATTTAGTCTTATGTCTTCCCTAAAGAAGATTAGACAGGCTCCTGGCCAACTGCTCAGGCAGAAACTAGTAACCCGACCCAAACAAGACGTAAACAAGAACAACTCAACAAGGCAACCCCGACGAATCACAGTGACATCAAGCAATAAACGCCCCTAGACCTAAGGTGCACAACTGGCAGCCGTAAGCAGGAAACGACACCAGGTGATAAGTACAGCACAGTCACAGACGGAAGAATCCAACGGTGGAGTTTACTATGTCTTCATATAAAAGCAAAGCTTTTAGTCTTATGTCTTCTCGAAAGAAGATTAGACAGGCTCCTGGCCGACTGCTCAGGCAGAAACTAGTATCCTCCGTTAGGTGTGTCGCAAGAGTGGAACCCTGCCTTTAAAGGGCTCAAGACTCTTGATATGGCACTGGATCCTTTACACAGAAAAATACACTCAGATAGATAAGCTAAGGCCACATAAGGTATCTATATCCCGCCCAACACATGCAGACCAATCGACAAAATTTTTACAACCCGACGCAACCATAGACGAAGGAGCAACCACGTCTTCTACCGAAGGCGCAAGACAAGGTCTCGGACGACGACCATTTAAAATTAAAGACTAGTCAATGTCTATGACTCATCCGTGATTGAATACTAGCCAAATTCTCCATAATATCTCCACATGCCTCCCAATTTATTACCATACTTTACATTGTCCGTACAGGGGTTAATATTGCGCTTTAAACGTCATCAATAACATTTCAACTTAAACCAATATTAACATTTCAATTGAACAAGTATTATCATTGTAGCTAAACAAGTATTAACATTGCGCTTAAACATCATTAATAACATTTCAACTTAAACCAATATTAACATTTCAATTGAACAAGTATTATCATTGCAGCTAAACAAGTATTAACATTGTGCTTAAACATCATCATTAACCTTTCACCTTAAACAAACATTATTATTGCAAAGTGAACAAGTAATTACAAGGCAGTTAAAACAATATTAACATGCTTAAAGTCAATATTAGAATGGGAATAATGTTTAAAGTCCATGTTTCAGGGTTAATATTGATGGATAAGTATTTAAAGCTAAGTTTAAAGGTTGAGGGTTCAAGCATTCAATGTATAAGGTTTTAGGGAGATCATTTAAATATTGAAGCCTATATTTTATAGTTTAAAAGAATGTTTAATTTAGATATATAATTTATAATCAATTTTCATAGTGTGACAAACCTTAAGGATTTTTGTTTAAGAGATAAAAATATAATAATAGGTTTTCTCCCCTTTTTGAAGTCTCCATAAAGTATGAATATAATAAGATACAATAAAAGTTGATTATAGTCATTTTTATTTGATTGTAAAAAGAAGATTAATGAATAAGGAGGTTTGAGAATTGATTATAAAAAGGGGAATACCATGGAATAGCAGAATTGTCGGATTATTCTAATGAACATAATTTTTGGAAAATTTGGTATAAAATCCAATAGGCTTGTATCAATTGTATCATAACAATATATGCTTGAATTTTGCAGCCAATTATTAATCAATAAGGAATAGGCTCCCTCCTATGCAGGTTTTCATAGCCTGTATCACACAAGAATCCAATCCCTTATCTCATCTTTCTTTGAAGGGGTAGCGAGGTAGCGATTTACACAAAGGCTGCCTATCATGAAATTATGGTGTCCATAGAGATCAATATTGAGCATATAATTTGATTCATATGGTTTATTTGATCTTCGTTGCAATTACTTTTCAATGTTTTTAAAAATGGTGAAACTAGGAATGCAAATAGAAGTTGAGCCAAACTAACGAGGAAACCTTGATACAAGGAAAAGGAAATATACAAGATATTGTATACAGTCTGTTGTCATGACCAGCACTGTTCATGAAGCATTGCTATCACACCGGATTGTTATCTGACTGTATTATTTACTAGCACTGTTTTGCGCATACCAACAACAGGTCAACCGCATTATAAAAGAATTCATACATTATATAAATCTGAGTAAATTTTCTTCTTGAAAAAGGAAAAGGCAATATAAAACAACAATTTAAATGACAATAAATAAAAATGACAATACTGAAATGCCACATATCAAATATAACAGACCATATCTAAAGGTAACAATAACTTAAGGAAATTCGATGTACATAACTAACATTCTATTGCATAATCGACGGAATTAACGCTTAACAGTTTAAATCACATGCAGTAACAGGTAACCCAACAACGCATACCCAAAATCCCACGAAATAAATGCCACAGTAAGCAATGAAACACAAGCCCCAAAAGGATAACGCCTCTGTGATTCGCCCAGGAAAGAGGAACGCTGACTCAGAATAAACGCAGACCATAACCATTAAACGAGAGGTAAAGAAAGTCAGATTTTCAATCAGCCTATAATGAGATTCGTATTCCCCAGTAACACGCCCAACCCAAAACAAACGAAGGTGACGGGATTCGGATTGCGTTCATATTTCAGAAGGTTTGCATTATCAAATAAAACTCAGCTCTTGACTGCCCCCATACACAGTGGTAAAGACGCCCCAATCAAATGAATAAAAGGTAGCTCTGGACATCCCAAATACACAGTGGTAAAAACGTTGAACACACAGTTGCAAAAACATGCCCCATAACAGTGGTAAATGCCCAAATAAAGTATGTAAATTCGCCCCATAACAGTGCAAAAACGCCCACTGAATAAACAAAACGACCAATGTATCATTGGCTCACTGCGTGTAAATAGAACGCCCAATACTAGAATGGCTTACAGAATAAGATGAATACGCCCAACATAAGAATGCTCAAACTGAAGGAGAAACACAGACCATCAACATTAAAACACAGATCAACGCCCCATATATCGGCAAAACGCAGACCAATAAACATTAAAGTATTTTAGACGTAGATCGATATGTCCCAAATATCAGTAAAAACACAGAGCATTAAGGCATCTAAAACGCAGATCAATCCAGATACAACGATATCAATTTTGGCAATTTCCAGCAGGCAAGTGATAACATTATAGACAATATCCAGAATGCGAATGGTAGTAATTACAGACAATTTCCAGAATACTATAATATCAATATCAGAAATTTTCAGAACATCATTGTTATCCTCATTTTTGGTTATCAAGATGATGACATGATAATGACATGGTGATAGAAGATCTGACTCTTCACTAAGATCATTTTTATGAAGAAAGTTACACTTGTCAGTTTCTCA
>JZKD02S0288225.1:547176-574952 GCA_000966675.3 Picea glauca
CATGTGCATTTTCCTTCATGTCCAAATACCTTCATCAATCTTGTGGTCCAAAACCCATGATTAGGGTTGACATCAATGAAAACAACCAATCTTCCAACATGCAGTGTTGATGAAATGAAGAGAACAAGTGTAGGAGCATTCGTTTTTGGCAACCATTTAGTATCCTACTTAAGAAAGAAACAATCATCTGTCTCCTTATCTACAACAGAAGAAGATTACATTTCAACAACATCCTATTGCACACAAATTATTTGGATAAAGAAATCATTACAATACATTAAGGTAGAGTACAATCAACCAATTTATATGTTATGTGAAAACATCAGTTCTATAAGTATTTCCAAGAATCTCATTATGCACTCAAAGAAAAAACATATCCCAATCAAATATCACTTTGTAAGAGAACAAGTGAATGATAAGACTGCCAAATTGGAGTATCTTCCCACCAAATAAAAAAATTCATATATGTTCACCACGCCCCTTACTAAATATGCATTCGAGTACCTCAGACGGAGAGTTGGGGTTCAACAAATCCCTTAGTGAATGTACCATTTTTCCTTGATGTCAAAGGGGAAGAGAAAGAAGAAAACTAGAGGAGCACCCAACAAGGCAAAGAGAAAGAATAAAATTAGAGGAGCATACAACAAGTGCTAGATAAAGTATAAAAATCATAGGAGCATACTATCAACAAGAGTACAAAGAAAGAAACAAAGAAAAAATCTTAGCAACACACCAACAGGAGGAGCATCCCAATAGTAGAGTTTTCATCAATGATAAAGGGGGATATTGTTGAGTATATCGACATTGATTTCAAGGTGAATATATGATTGAGTACATTTCCATTGATGTTAAGTGAAAGAATAAGCCCATAATTCACATACAATGTTACTTGGTGGTTTAGATAAATCATAATTACTTGTTAAAGAAGATTACATTGGAATAGAAATACTTCCTGAAATACTTAGAAGGATGGTTTTGGATAATAGAAACTAAAGGAATTTGTAAGACAAAACTATTGAGATAGATAACAAATTTGAAGTTGTTGACATTGTGGGATGAACCATTTAATATCTTAAATATGAAAATGAATCATATCGATGGATACAATTGAAAAGGTAGTTTCCAATTTGGGAGCTTTAGATATTGATGCTCATCTGGAGGAATTTATCATTGATGGAATACTTTATACCTTTCGCGAATAGACTAGTGATGATTCTTATGAACCATTGGATTTAACCTGAGTTACATGCATTCACAATCTGGTTGAATTTTGTGACCAATAAGGAAATTTGATTCCCATAATAGATCGACGACCCCTACCATCGTAGATCTCATCCATCGATGAGATCATTTGTTGAGAAGCTCAGTAAGTCTTGATTACCTGATGCTTAGAAATGTGAGGTTGACAAAAGGAAATCCACCTAGAATATGACACATTGAAGAAAGGTTTCATAGCAATCCAGGTATCTAATGGGTGAAGAGAGATCCAATCACTTGTTCACAAAGGAGATCAATAACTATTATCAATTATGCAAATGTAAAATTATTACGGTTTAAAATGGTAGGATATTAGAATGAACTATGGATCTGGCCATTGAGAAAAAAGGCAGATCAATGACTATTATTAATTGCACATGGTCAACAAGTGCAATAGTTAAAAAGGTTAAACCACCCCTACAATTTTGAAATGTGCACCATAAAAGAGGGAATGTGTCACAATCTTGTTATTGTGGCCCCTTTGTATTTGGATTCCAACTTAGTTTCCTCCAAATAAGGCTCGTGGTCCCATGAATTTGGTGTCCTCCACGTGTCCTCCTGATGAAACCACAGTTTGGATTGTAGCCTACCCTTAATATTTTAAACTTCCTGCAAATCCTATCATCGAAATTCTATGGGATCGTCGATCTCAAAATCTTGACGATAGTGTCTGAATTGACAGTTCATATCTTCTCCTTTCAATCTACAGATTGGATTTTCCTCTCCTAAATCAGTGGGTGCAATGTCTTCATGATTTCGGACTCCGGGGTTTTGAAATCTCATACCCAACTCTCTTACATACTACAATCCCCTAGAGTTAACAATCTACATACATCTATCCTGTGAAATCAATGGTGATGATCACTTCGGAACTCTTGACTTCGGACCTTTCAAATCTCAACTTTTCTCTCCCTGTGAAGTATGCATATTTCTATCATTTTTCCTTGTGATCTGACGATCGAGGATTACTTCGAGACTTTACCCAGCGTGCATGGATCTATGCCACATCTCTCCTAGATCCAATGGTTCTGAATCACTTCGGGCCTTTGATGTTTGAAAGTCTCAATTCTCAACTAAGAATCCACAACAACTTTACCCAGAGCTCGCAATATGTTGAGAATTTTCCACCTATAGATCGATGGTTCTTGGCTCTTCGAATATTCAGGCTTCAGGTGTTTTCAACACTTCAACCTTCACCTTCCTCTAGATCTTTCGACCTATCGACACGTGTCCTCATGGATCCAACGATCCAAATTCATTTCGGCTCTCTAGCTCTTCGTGCTTAGAAAATCCCAAGTTTCACTTAGCTCTACTAGGACTCAAGATATCTGACAACTCAGACCCACCAAGGCAATCCGACGCTTGAATTTTACCCAAAAAATATGACCACTTAGATATGTTCCTGCGATCGGATGACTGAGATTCTACTTTGGGTTTTTGGCTCTTCGGGCTTCAGAAATCTCAATTCTCAAACTTGGTGAGGTTTCTCTGTCCTATGTGTGTGAATAAATAAGGCTCGTGCACCTTACCCTGATCAGACGGGTGTTGATCTGTTACATTGTGGTCCAACAACCACTGTCACTCCTCTCTCTTGAGCTTTTGATTCCTCTATGAATTAGAAGATTTTACAAGTGTTCAAAGGCTTTGAACCTTTTCTCCTCCTATGAGTTTTAATCTTGGATCTCATTAGCACTTATGAAAAGTGTTATCCCTTCTAATCTTTATCCTTAAGAGGATTTCGATTTCCCACACACACCTTGCTTTTTTGGGATTTTGATAACTCAATTCGAAGGATTTCTTGAAAACAAATTCTTCTTTCCCACCTAATGTTCTATATTTTGGGTTCTTAAATGCTTGGTTGCTTCTCAACGTTGTGCACACCTTGCACCTAGTTTAAGTTTCCCTTTGTTATCTCTGAACTTTTTTGAGTCACTCCGAGACTCAGTCAATGAACTCCTTGCATTTGAGATGCACACCTTGCATACGAGTGTCAGAAGAGAAACAATTGAACCTCATCCAGATTCGTCACAACTTCATAATAACACTTCTCGAACAATAAAACATGAACAAAAATGGAATAAATCACACACACGCAATATAAAATTCATTCATCCATACATCAAATGAACATAGTCCAAGGATTTGGGGCAATTCTACCTATTCTATTCCTTCATGAAAATCAAATTACATAATGTTTCTTCTACTCTATTATGTTATACTGACCTCTATATCTATCTCTATATCTCAATATTACCACTTTATTTTACAATGTAATGATGAAAACTATCTAAGGAACAGATCCACGAGCTCGTTCTCCTATCTATAACCTATCCTATAAAAATATTAGGAGTTACCTACTCCGTCCTATTACAATAACTAACAATTATTGCCAGATAAGAGTCGACACTCAATATCTGCAATCCCTTATAGTCCTTTAAGACATTACAAACAAGTTACATTTTTAAAATGTTATTTACAAAATATCTCAACAACTCAATTTAATTCTGAGTTAATTTATGATTTGAAATTCTATCATTTGCTGAGATGTCATTCCTTTGCTTCCACGGTTGTGTTTTGACTTTAAAGGCGATGCTCCAATATCAATCTAAGTTAGTACATTCATATGTGCAGAGAGTCGATGTAGGTGTACATACACCTGATAAAATCATGGTTACTATGGTGTAATGGTGTTCCATCTTGAAGATCAACTCCTCACCATAAGTATATTATCCTAATTTTTGGACATTGCACTTCTAGGGATATGATCATTACAAAAATATGAAGAGAATGTTTCGCAATGATGGGATGATCATTATAAATTTGGTATGTGGTTTAATGGTGGCATCTTGATTTGGATATTGCAATTGCCTCAATATGATCCTTGTAGTATTATGAATTAGTGAGCATACAAAGATCTTGATTGTACAAATGTTTTCAGACTATTTGCAGCAACATTGTTTTGGTAGAAGGATGTAATGTTTGTTAGCTAGAATTTAGAGGAATACATTATGGAATATATGATCCTATGATGAGATATTTGTACAAAAGAAAATTTATTCTAGAGATTTCAAAAAAAAAATTAGATTAAAATGGGTAAGATAAATGAAACTCTACAGTTTTAGTGAACAAATGAAAAAATAAGGGTCATAGGGTGGAGCAAGGAATGATTGTGTCAGTTCTTAATCCGCACATTGGTTCCTTAAGTCATTGAGTTGGTTTTCAAGAGGATTGGTATCCTCATCTACTTGTATGTTGGTTCCTGAATTCATTAACTTGGTGCTCAAGAGGATTGGTGTCCTCATCTACTTGAAGGTTGGTGCCTGAATTCATTGAGGTGGTGCTCAAGTGGATTGGTATCTTTTGGAGTTACTTCACACACACCTATGATTTATTTTATCTAAGTTTTTTCCTTGTTTATTAGTCATTATTCAATCTCCTATAATTTAGGAAGAACATTCCTCTAGGGATAATATTCTCTTCAGTTTTCACTTCAGTTTGACTAGCTGAGTGGACTCTAGATGCTACATTGGTTTTGTCACCATGAAACATTGGGATCATCACCAACTAATGTGCATCGTCCTTGGGATCATCAATAGACTAGCGCATTATTCCCTAATCTCCTCCTCACTTCACTATGTTTCAGTCAGCTAACTGAAGACTGACAGACTAGTTAACTCAGACTAGGTGGCAGTTCACTCACGTAACTTCTTGAGAGACTAGACTAGGTGGCAGTTTACTCCTGTAACTACTGGTGCGTGTTCAGATCACTCTAGACCACCACTTTAGATCATTAGTTACTCATTTATCCTATATCTATTGTAAATTATTCACTCTTTGAGTGTGCAATACAATTAATGAGAATTCTTTCATTCTTTCTCTCCTGCTTCTTCTTTCTCAATTTCTCTCTGCAAATGTGTGTGGTATTTTCTAGCCAGATATACTCTGTGCAAGTTCAACACATTTACAATATATTCATCTACTTCAAGGTTGATGCGTGAAGTCATCGAGTTGTTTATCGAGAGGATTGGCGTCCTTATCTACTTGTAGGTTGGTTCCTATAGAAGATTGGTTTCCTCATAGGCAATTGCTTACAAATGAATTGGCATTTATTGGTGAAATATTTTCAAGTGGTTTTCTCTCGATCTAGGTTTCCACGTCAAATATATGTGTACACTAAACATGTTAATAAATATTGTGATACATGTTGAATTTACTTATGATATGTTTGTTTTCAATTAAAGTATAAAAGTGTTTGAAGTAATTTTTTAAAGAAAAATAATTTAAATTGTCCACTGATTAAACCCCCCCTCGATACTGTTAAATATTTCAACCCAATTGTATTAAAAAAAAAAAAACACAACTTATTATAGTGAAAGTTTAATCGTATTTAAAAATATGATTAAATTAAATTAAAAATATTATTTAAAAATAAATTAAATTTAGTATTTCTGGTAAAGGTGTTGGAATGGGATTTCTATAGTCCAATATGAAGGAGATGTGTAATTCCATTTCAATAGACATCTTAATAAAACAGATCTCTTATATATAACAATTGAAATTTGATTTGTGGCATTTAAAAAATTTGGCATCTTTATGTCATCCCAACTCTAGTTGTCGGTGGTTTTGACCAGAGTTTAAAGAAATTTGGGGAATCTTCTTTTCATCCATGTGATTATCTTGTTCTTTTAGATTAATTACCAAATCATATCCATCCTCTCAATGGGGTAAATACAAGCTTCTATGAGGATGATATGATAGGGTGTCTTACCTTTAATTTTGATAGTATCAGTGGTAAACTTCTTTTCAATTTTCTTTATCTTTCTCAATTATTTTCTAGAGATACTAAATCCCTAGAATTCACATCCATATAAAATGACAAGTGTGACGAGACTCTCAAAGGGGATTTTTTTCTTATCCCATAGCCAAAGGTATACTAATTTACAATTGTTTTCAAGCCCATAATAACATTTCCACCCTCCATTTATCCTTCTTGCAATGCTATAACTCCAATTTAGATTGTGATGAATATTTGGTCTAAGCTATATATATGAAGGAACATTCTTGAAGCTACTTTTTTCATGTATGAAATTATCATAGGTGATATTTCTAGACTTAATTATCATAACTTTCATTTTTTGAGTGTTCACAACCATACTCAGACCAGAGAAAAATTCCTTGAGGATTCTTGGTTTCTTGCCAAATTTAGAAATACTCCTCTCCATAAGAATAATATAATCAGCATAAATAAGAAGGATTATGACTAACCAGTAAGTGTCGAGCCAACACAACCTCCATATTCCATACATTCTTCTAACTTGTCTATGTATATGCGAAAAATATTAGGGGACATGGGACAATCTTGTTTGAATCTTATATTACAGTTGATTTTTTCTGACCAACGCTTAGTGTTCCTAAAACTAGAAAAAACATTCACATACAATCTTACCGCAACAACTCTCAACCTGAAAAGAACTTGAAACTCTTCTAGCCTATTCCAAAGGTTAGTCTAGGGTACTATGTCAAAATTTTCTAAAAGCAATGAAACAGTAAAGGAAATTAGTTTTATTATTGTGACACTCATCTCCCTTGATCCTAAGCATCAAAAGGTGGTCGAGAGTTGAAGGATAACCTCTGAACCTTGCCTGGCCTTTAGCTCATTTTATTTGTCTTTCTAGCCATATGATGATCTTCTTTTCCAAAATACTTCCATACAACTTTCCTAACATTGGTCTAATCATAATCGTCCCATAAATAGAGGGATTGTTTTCATCTCCACTTTTTAAAATAGGAAAAATGAGGCTTTGAGTCTGGGTTTTAGGAAAGCCCTGCTTGAGTGCTAAAATGACGAGATTATGTATATGAGGGATGATAATATTCCCTCCTATTTTTAAGATCTATCCTTCATAGCCTTTTATGTCCTTAGCTTCCCCTTGTGTGAGTCACTCAACCCCAAAATTTATATCTTCTATAGAAAATCTTCATCACGTGTAAAAACATTTGAAATGTTGTCCATGACAATACAAGATGATTTTTGAGGTAGAAATAACAGTCCCTCAAAGGAATCATATTACTTTTTTTTAGTTTTATGAGTTAGATTTTTCCTCTAAAATTTCTTAGAATCTAGCTAAGATATGTGCAAAAGGTTTTCTTGCTTTCTATTGATGTAGTGAATCTTTTCCCTTTTAATTATGGTTATGTATCTTATTTTAAGAACTCATTAGAAGCATTCATGATGAATTTTCTAACAATTTTATACTTTCATACCAATGGTTGGTTGCACCATTTTTCCTTTTACATAACATATGGATAGAGAATACAAATGTTAATGTATATTTTATTTATGTAATTTACTATTAATTTTTTTGTCTTTAAATACTAGTGTATACATATAGAAAGGAATGATAGATTAAATAATTAGTTGTTAGTTCAAAGAGTTAATCTAATTGATTTTAATCAATATGATTGAATATTTGGCTAATTTAATACAAAGGAGTATATAAAATTTTACTCATTTATCATATAAAAATTCAAAAAATGAGTTTTAATTACTTTTAAATTTTTATTTATTTTTATTCCCTACATTTTATACCACATTTTCTAAATAACTAAAGAAAAAAATTAATAGAGGTAATGGTTTCCAACAAAACGACATTGCTTGCTTTTTTCTCTTTACCATGTATTTATTAAGCATCTAAAAACGTTCGGTATAATTTGTTTATGAATTAATATTATAAAATTAAAACCACATTTTCTAAATAACTAAAGAAAAAAATTAATAGAACTAATGGTTTCCAACAAAACGACATTGCTTGGTTTTTTCTCTTTACCATGTATTTATTAAACATTTAAAAACGTTCGGTATAATTTATTTATGAATTAATATTATAAAATTAAAATGTATTGATTTTTTTTTAAATATATTGTAATTGAAATATAACATTTTTTATTTCAGTTTAATAGTGTTATGGGCTTCTTTTCATTGGAATTTTTTTGAAAATTGTTAAAAAAATAGCTTTAAGATGAAATATCTATATATGATCTTCTCCACTATAGCATTATCAATCTCATGTTATTTGAGAACTTAGATTTTTTCCATCAACATTATGTTTATATATATGAACATCATATATATTGGTTAGTGATATTATAAAAGGTTTTTCTAGTGCTATGGTAAAAGGTTTGTCAATATGGCATATAGTTTTGATGTGTAAATCTTTGAATATCATTTTTCTTCATTATTCCTTATAATTTTCATTATTAATTTACTAAATGTATGTTTAATTTAAAAAAAATAACTTTCGCGTAATTTATATGATATTAAACATTTTCTACAACTTTATTGTATTTATTATTTTTTTTTAATAAAATCTCTTAATTTCCTTTATAAATTAGACAAAAAATAACTTTCACGTAATTTATATGATATTAAACATTTTCTACAACTTTATTGTATTTATTATTATTTTTTAATAAAATCTCTTAATTTCCCTTATAAATTAGACACAACTTAAATATAATCTCATAGGGACTAGCTACTTTACAATCTCTTTATTTTTTAAAAAATTTATAAAACAAGTTGATCCATATCAGTGAATTACATTTTTAAGAAAAACTTGTATAATAAAAATATATTATCAACCCAATACAACCAAATAAGATGGTTATTAAAGATTGTTATTAAATCTAAACAGCACAGTTATGCTAATCCCAGCCAAAACTAAATGAGATAAGTAGATTTTAACGTCCTCGGGAGTATTGGAAGTAGGGGTAACTTCCGAGTTATTCTCCAAAGCAACACCAAACAATCCATGTGATACTGAATTTTGTACAATCCATCTGATACTGAATTTTGTACAGGACTTAAGCAATTAGTGTGCTTTTAAAACGTGTGAAAGTATACTTACATATTTTTTTGGTTGTAACTGTGGCAGAATCCGTGATGCCAAACGCATAGAGTTTGTTGTTCGATCCCGAACGCATGACATTACTACGGAAGTAAGGGAATATAAGTTTGGTGCCGCTCACCATACCATTTCTATGACCAGCCAACGCATACTCTCACTTACCAAACATTTTTATAACCGCCCTGGAGCCAACTCGTACTCTCATTTCGATTTCGATTGATTTTGGAGACTGTTTAAAGCAACCAGTGATGGAGTGGTATGAGAACCAAAGATCTCCTCAGTGTATGGATGTGTTTTATAATGACTTTTTCATTGAGTTTGAAGAAGTTAGTCTGAAAATGGTTAGTTTGTTTTGATGCCTCCAACAACAACCTAAATGTTAAGATTTCGATTGATTTTGGAGCGATGGAGTGGTATGAGAACCCTGCTTTACGGATCATGAACCCAAGCATTACAATGTGCGAGAAGCTTGTAAATGTAATCTTTTGTTGTAATGTTGTAATCTTTTGTTGTAATGTAATGTGTCGGACATTGAAATGGGTAGGATTGGAAAAAAAGGGATTCCACGGCAGTTTTCTAAAATTGTTTCTTACAGCAGCGTGGTATGAGAACCCTGCTTTACGGATCATTACCCCAGGCATTACAATGTGTGAGAGGCTTGTAATTGTACGGATCATTACCCGAGGCATTACAATGTGTGAGCAGACTGTTTAGAGCAACCAGTGATGGAGTGGTATGAGAAGTCTTCTTTACGGATCATCACCGCAAGCATTACAATGCGGGAGAAGCTTGTAATTGTAATCTTTCGCTGTAACGTCGTAGTTGTGTGGGACATTGAAATGGGTAGGATTGGAAAAAAGGGGATTCCACGGGGAATCCCACCTTTACACATCTTATCCAATTTTAGAGTTCCCAATCCCTTCGCAATGGCTGGTTGAGAAATCCATATAAGAAGGTGGAATTGGGTGTCGATGGAAAATTATATTATGTAATATATAGATGGAAAAAAAGATATTATATAAAACATAGTATGGTATAGGGTATAAAAGGTTGATGTGCACTATCTTCAGAATGGTTGGTTGAGCAATCCATTGGAAAAAGATATTATGTAAAACATATATTGTATATATGGTACACAATACACTTACTTCAAGTATATTTGTTTTTGTTTTTTATGATCAGTTTTTTTTTTAAACTATTTTTCCCATGATATTTTATTTTTATTTTTGTAGGTCATTTAAATATTATGTGTCATATGTGTTTTTGTTCATTTTTATTGTAAATACAAAAGCATTTCATGTACAATATAAAATTATAATGAAAACTTATTTAACACAATATCATCAAACTATGTCAATGGAATACATCACCATTTAAAACATAAACATAATTACCTTTTTTTTTTGTAAATAAAAGAAACTATATATTATCAACAGTGTATGCCATTACATTGTCTATAGTATGCCATGTGTTCTGCCACAACAAGAAACTAGGACATGTCGCCTTCAAAAAAATTGTTATTGTTTGACGTGTTACAGTATGAACAAAAATGTAGTCATACACTGGTCGCCATGACCGACTAACATACATCGTGAGGCAGAGAGTTTGCCAATCTTTGCATAAGTGACAAAACTATAAAGAGAACAAAAACCTGGAGGAGATAATCCATATGCGAAATCAGAATGCCATGAATGTTGTAAGATGGTACGAAATTTTGGCCACAAGTCAAGCACCATTTGTTAATTGGAGATTCAGTCATGGCGTCAAATAGGAGGTCCATTCACTTGCCAAGAATTCTTTGATTGTGCGTCTGGTCATCAAGATCCTGCTAGATATAAAAAATGAGCTAAGTATGTTCATCCAAGAGTCGAAGAGGGGAGAGTAGAGGTGGATCCTCCTCATAATCTTCATCCATAGCCATCAGATGGTTCTCCACCTGCCAACTAGGAGGAATTTCTTACTCCATAATACATCCACCAATGCCAAAACCATGAACCTGTGTGTGGACTTTGAAAGGGGCGATTTCAGGATGGAAACTCATCGAAGGAGTATGCTCCTCAGGAGGGGGAGTTTCCTCTTCAACAGGGCAACTGTTGAAGTCTATTGTAGGATTGGAGGGGGGTGGTGAGGGTTGTTGAGGCTATTCCAACCAGTTTTGGCTTGGGTCAAAAGTGCATGTGGTAATTAGAGCAAGCTGAGAGGGGTCGAGCCTATTGCATTTGGATAGGGCAATGTAATACAATGGTCCCCTTCTATATTTTCCCCTCTCTCTTTTCATTGTGTAGGGATTCTGGGTGGGACTGTGAAGGAAAAGCAATGGAAGAGTAGTGGCGGGTGGAAAGAGGTGTGAGAGCATGAAAGAGTTGAGGAGAAAAAGAGTTTGCAGAAATGGTAGAATGGGAGAGCGCTTAGGGGTGCTAGCCTTCATAATTCCTTGTGAATTGACACGAATGGTCGCCATGAAAGTGGAGGTGACAACTCTCCTAGGCCTGGTACCTAGCTTTGTACACCCAACCTGGTTTGTGCAAGGGGCCATTAAACCTGCAAGGATATCCCAACACACTAGCATAACTTCAGGCTTAGTGTGGGTCATTCAAATGGAATGGGAGGGAGGTTGTTCATTGGGGTTAATAACAGTCGTTGCTTCGAGTTACCACCTTTCTTCTACTGAGGGCCACTTGTCACCCCATCTAGGAGTTTAACTGATTACCTTGATATAGCATCTTCCACATAGTTTCAATTTTGAAAAGCACCAAATAGGAGGTTTCAACTTTTTTCTATGTCTCAATTCTACCTAAATCCAATCAATGTACACAAAAAATATACCAAACACTAAGTAAGATGCATGTAATGATGCCAAGATAACTACAACGTAGAGAAAAAAGAAAAAAATAGTTCACATGCAGATTAAACTCACCACTCAACAAGCACTATTAGTGAGAATAATCACTATTAGTGAGGTGAGTAGAATTTTCAATATTTAAAAGACTATTAAAAGACTATTAGTAATAAAATCAAAGCCAATGAAAACAAACGAATATAAAACTTGTAGTATTTTAATTATTAATAAGATTTTTCCTGTTTCAAAAAATCACTTTTATTTAAAAAAATCATTTTTATTAACATGTATTTACACTTTTATACTTTCATTAAAAAAAATAAAAAAATCAATGCAACGGCACATACTTCTAGACACTTATTTTATACTTTCATTAAAAAAATAAAAAAATCAATGCAACGGCACATACTTCTAGACACTTATTTTGCTTTGAAATTGAATCGCTAAGATATACACAACAATAAGAAGATCCTATTCCGGTCGGTTTATTTGGTGTATGTGAAAGTATTATTTAGTAAATAGAATGTGAAGTTCTCGGTCAACTTGAATAAGTACAATATACACAAAAGTTTTACGATAAGAATATGAATCATTGAATGTATTGTTTTACCTTCGTTTGTGAACTTATAGCCTTAATCTTTAGTATTTACTATTTTATTAGTTATAATGTTAGATGTTTATTTTTCTAACTGGTTCTAAAAATAAAATGAAGAAAATTAATATGTTTCAACATAATATTAATAGGTTTTTGTTTACTATGTTATGATTTGTTAGAATTGATTCTTTCAGATTATGGATTTTAGAGATAAAATTGGTGATTATCTTTTTCATATTAAATTATGGATTTTAGAAAATCTCTAAAATAGTAAAAAACCCAAATACTTCATCGGATTGTCCAAATTTGTGAAAGTTAGCCATTAAATTTCAATCATAAGCATTTGTTTGTTTGTGCATCACTTTGTCTTCACATTATAATGGCACTGTTTTAATATGCATAATTGAGCCGTATTATGAACAACAACCATTAGTAGGAATTAGATGTTCATATTTTCGTCCAATTCATTGTACTAATTAGGAAATCTGAAATCTTAAAAATTCAACATGAATTGTAGCAACAGTACATAGTAACGACAAATTATTACAAGTTAGAGGAAATCTGAAATCTTGTAGATCTATTGAGGGCTAGGTATTGTATGGAAAGAGTCTCGTGAGACAGCGCGGTTGGTAATGACAAGTACCTTTCTCCAAGTGTTGGGAGGAGGTCTTGAGGTCAAATCCGGCTGGGTCTCCGGGACGAATTATAATGGCTACTTGTGATGTAAATGATTTATATCTCTAATATAAATCGAGTTAATTTCTCGTTGGAAAAAAGGTATTGTATGAAAAGTACTTAGTAACTGCAAATTATTATTACAGGAAATCTGAAATCTTGGAAATCCTCTGAAATCTTGGAGATCGTGTGACGGTAAGGTGAGTTATACCGCAGGTACATAGTAATGGTACATACTACATAGTAAACTATCTTAGAGGTTGATAATAATTGAATAAACAATAAAATTACACTAAAATATTTAAATAAAATTAAAATTATGTAAAATATTCAGTTGAAAAAATCATAGATGAAATTCCACTAAAATATTTAAGCAAAATAATATAAAATTTGAGTTGAATAAAAACACCGTTTATTGTACTTTGTAATGTATTGAAACTCTCCTCGTAACAAAATTATATAAAATTTGAGTTGAAAAAAACACAGATTATTGTCCTTAAATCTTGTAATGCATTGAAACTCTCCTCGTAACATGTTTTAGAGCACGCATTTTCCAACGCTAGTTGTGGGGCCAAGAAATTAACTTACATGTTTTAGAGCACGCATTTTCCAACGCTAGTTGTGGGGCCAAGAAATTAACTTCTACAACAACAGATCATGTAATAATAACTAATTTCCTTAGAATGAACCCAACCACAATAAGTGTACGTTTTGCATACTTCACCGATGCACTGATGTGCAAAACGTTGCCCTTATGATTACTTATAAATAAAAGGTATGTATTATTTGCAAATCTTTAAGGGTTTAAAATGTCGAAGTCCAAATGTCTCTTTTAACTGGAATGTCTAAACTTTTTTATTTTTTTAATACTTGAGTTTTAAAAATTATATATTTCAATTTTTAATTTGTTATTATTATTGTTGTTATTGGGTTATTTTTTAACATGTTTTTTTTTTAATAATTGAGTTTTAAAAACTATATATTTCAATTTTAGTTTTATTTTATTATTATTATTATCAGGTTATTTATTGATGTTATATTCAAATATAATTTTTTTTTTTAAATATAAGACATATTTATAATTATAAATATTATATCATATTTTATTATTATTTTTTAAATATACAATTTATTATACATATATTTTTCCAAATTATGTTTGATGTCAAAGATTTGGTATTTTTTATGTAACAAGTATTTATATTATATTTTATTATTATTTTTTAAATATACAATTTATTATACATATAGTTTTCCAAATTATGTTTGAGGTCAAAGATTTGGTATACGGTGTATATCTCGTATATTATGGTGTATATATAGAGTTATAATTATTTATTGCCTATTATAACTATATGAACAAATAATCCATTAAAACCTATAGTAAGATAAAATGTTCTATGTTAAAATTGGTGGCATAAGTGAATGTTTTACTTCCTCATTCTAGAGATATGTTGTTGTAAAATAATGTGCAAGTTATTGCATTAATTAAAATATTGTACATCTAGGACAGTGTGCATATGTTTTCAAACCACCTAATGGGAAGAATCAATCTAGTTGAAATAATGGTTTTCAGATTTGAATTACATGTAAGATAGCATTGGTTTTATCATTAACCCTAGGAAGGGTCGCATATTGAACCTAGAGATAATATACATTCATTTGCATAATCTTTAACAACTAATGATACACTGCAAAATTTACTCCAAGGATGGAGATCCAAATGCAAATCGACCATACGCTATGAGTATATGGGAAGGGCTATCATGTGTAAGAAAACATATCTTGAGACAAGTGAGCATGTCTAGGGTCAAAACCACCAATATCATCCATATGAGATAACTAGAGGAGAAACCGAGTGGGAAAGTTATGATGTTGTCTATTAAGAGGAACATGTGATCTATTATGTCTTTGCATTGTTGATTTTACCACTTGAACCCATTAAATGGAAATTAATTCCAAATAAATCACTTATTGAATGAAAGCATTGTTGAGTAATCAGCTAAACATGTGTCGAAAGAATAAACTAGGAAACCAAAAAAATTCTAACACATAACACCAATATTTTTAGGTAGATACCCTTGGAAAAACCGATGCTCAGAATGATTTTGTTATGCTAAAATGAGGGATCCCATAATAGGGATAATGGACCACTGAGAGAAATACAAATGTATATAAACCTGAAAAACTATGATCTATTGTACAACTGACAACTACATGTTTTTCAAGGTGTCTGCGAATTTCATTCACCTGTGTATGTACGTTACAATCTCTACTGAAACCCACATACATGTATGGAAATATTGTACAACAAGATCCATACGATGTGACACTCTCATGTGACTTTCTTTGATTGAAACCCACTAACACTTCCTATGTTCTCTCTTCTCCTTGTCATGGTCTCTAGATTGAATTCCTTCTCCACCTATCCAAGATATTGAATCACATTCCTTCATGATCCAATCCTCTCAAAAGTAAATCCTCTACTCTCAAGAATCTAAAGTATCAAGTGTCTTCCTCCTTCACCTACCATTACTTTTAGAATCCCGAGTTATATCTGCAAAGTGATTGCATGTTGAGATTACTTCTCACACTCACTTGAGATTTAGAAACATGGTAATTCCTCTTATGCCTTTCCTTAAATAACCCAATTAACTAATTACACAATTAATTGATAAAAGTAATTTACTTTAATAATTCCCTTAACTAAAGTAAATTCAAGAGTACAATGATTTAGACATTTTCCACACATCTAGACACATAGACTTGTGTGGAAATACCTTTTTGATGCTATCACTAGCATCAACACTCCCTCCTAGCAAGGAATGTATGCTGCACCACTCCAAGTCTATCTCTAAAGAACACAAACTTCCCTTTCTCTAAATACTTGTTGACAATATTTGCAACTTGTTGATCTGTGGAAATATACTGAAACTTCATTGGTCCCATATGGATCCTATATCGAATGAAATGGTATCTGATCTTTATATGTTTGGACCTGTCATGGAATATTGGATTCTCTGAGAATTTGAGAGAATTATGATGATCACAATATATCATCGTATGACAAGATTTGTACAACAAGATCTATCTGACATGACAAGCTCTGTACGACACGACACCCTCATGTGAATTTCTCTGATTGAAACCCACATACACTGCCTTTATTCCCTCTTCCCCTTGAACTGATCTATAGATTGAAGTTCTTCTCCACTTATTCAATATCTTTAATCACATTCCTTAATGATCGAATTATCTCAAAAGTAAATCCTCCACTCTCAAGAATCTCAAGTATCAAGTGTCTTCCTCCTTCTCCCTACCCTTCCTTTTATAATCGTGAGTTATATCTCCAAAGTGATTGCATGATAAGATTAATTATCATAGTCACTTGAGATTTATAAACATGCTAATTACTTTTATCACTTTCCTTAAATAACCCAATTAACTAATTACATAATTAATTAATAAAAGTAATTTACTTTAATAATTCCCCTAACTAAAGTAAATTCAAGAGTAGAAGGCTTTCGATGATTTCCACACATCTAGACACATAGACCATATTCAAACTTAGATTGTGGTAAGCACCTCAAAATTTAGTTTAGATATGTATAGAAAAATGTATTGCTAATTTTATTGAAATGCAGGGAGAAAACCTTATTATATGATCAAATAGTCAATTCTTGAAATTCCATCCCATTCCATATTGCTCAAAGTCCATCACAAAGTTCTCCCTTTCCATATCTAGTAAGATTATCTTATTTTATTTATGTTTCGATTATCTAATTGATTTTTTTTATCCATGTCAATTTGAATAAAAATGTATCCAAATTTATAGGATCCTGATTCAAAATCAAGTTTAGATTCAAAAACAATTCCTATACCGGTTCAAAAATGTCAAGAGGTCTTATCAGAAGAAACATAACACAAGAAGTTGGTAGATGAAAATGGGCAGCTTCTTTACCTTGCCAATTGTGACATTCCATCTTCCAGTCACCATACTGGGTCGATAATGGTAATAATTATTTGGTATAATGTAATTTGAACAAACAAATTATTGCATTGTGCTTACTAATATCATCGATGTACTAATGTTCAATACTTTTGAAATTATTAGGATTATGATGATGAGAAACCTACTAACCATCTTCCACTGCACCTCACAACAATGTTAACACCAGAGAAGGCCATAATCAGAGCAGAACTCAGAGAGGAATCGTACCAAGAATGGTTCAATCAATCACTTATTCAATTCCCACTACATCAAGATTCACCAATTAGAAATGACTACAACAATAATAGTTCTTCAGAACATGGCAATGGAGATAATCAAAAAGAGGTTGGTATGGATGATTACTTACGTGAAATACTTCCATGGAGACAAGGTTGTTAGACACATTCCATAACGATAAGATAGGGGATGATGTTCATATCACCGATACCATTTTTGAAAGCCCCAAATATGCTTACACCACCCCTCTCTTTGGACCTAGTACTTGGTCAAATTCTACCCATCTTGGGATAAAAATGTTATTGTACAATGTGAAAGAAGTATTTGAAATGTCAAATGCATGTTTATCGACAATATTGAGGAAATTGACCAACAAGGGCCTTATATTAATTTTGAGAAATTTTGTCACACAATCAACATTAGAAATGGTTTTTTTTATAAACGTTAAATGACCTTGTACATTTATATCTCCCACTAATTGCAAGTTATTGAAAGATAAGGTTCTTCCTAGTGATAATTTTTTTCCTAGTAGCTACGAAGAGGCGAAGAAGTTTTTGAAACTGTTGGATGTTGAGTATATATCATATCATGCATGTCTGAATAATTATATTCTATATAGAGGAGAATATGCATACAATGAGATTTTTTCTGAAAAGTGTGCATGACAGGTACCATAAATAAAATAAAAACTTTAAATTGCATGGTCATCCTCATAAGATATTGAGGCACATGCCTATAATCCCAAGGATTCAAAGGATCTTTTGTTGTAAAGAAATAGCTATGTTCTAGGGATGGCATGCCTCAGACAAAAGTGAGTCGAGAGTTATATGAATCCCTATAGATTCAATAACCATGAAGCATATAGTGGATACATGGATAGAAAAATTCAAGGATGAAGTACGAAGTCTACGACTCAACATAGAAATGGATGGCATGAACCCATATTCCCTCCAAAACACCAACTATTCTATTTGGCATGTAGTAGTAATCCATAACAATATCCCCCCATAGTTGTTCGTGAATAATGAACATCTTATGTTGGCTCTTATTGTCCTTGGTAGAAGAGAAGTGAAGAATATGGATGTCTACCTACAACCATTGATAGATGAAATGAAGGAATTATGGGAAGGGATACATGTATATGATGTTTAAATATACATCACAATAGAGAGTTTTACGTTGTATGGCATACGTGCTTACACCACACATGATTATCCAGGCTTAGGAGTTTTCTCTCTTAATTAACATGTTTATTGATTTTTTTATATACATAACAATATTTATTTTTTTATTAATTAACATGTTCGAATTCACATCAAAGGACGACAAAGATCTGATCTTCCAAAATGGCCCCTACTTCATGGGCCCTCAGGGTCTGTATTTGAATAAATGGACCCCAGACTTCAATCTGGCAGTAGATGTGCCCAAAGCAGTCTCGGTGTGGGTCAGACTTCCAAATCTCCCAGTACACTGTTGGAATTGGGACTCTCTGAGGCACATTGGAAATGCCCTGGGGAAATTTATAGATCGAACGAACAATAAGGACCAATATGACTATGCCAGGATTTGTGTAGAAGTAGATCTGGAGGTGGGACTACCAGAGGCCATCACAATAAAGGTCGAAAGATGGACGCACTTACAGAAATTGGACTATGAGAAGCTGCCCTTCAAATGCCAGAAATGCCATGTTTATGGCCACTTTCCCAGAGGCTACCCGACCAACAATGAGGCTGTGCAGGGGAAGGAGGATGGATGGAACCAAGTCAAGCGATCCAAACCCTATCTCAATATTCAGAATCCGGGAGGCCCTAATGGCAAAGAACCTCACCAGGCCATTGCCCAATAGATCCCTCTCAAACCTGTACTAGAAAATAAGTTCGATCCTCTAAGCTCACAACTAGAGAACACACAGGAGGTCGTGATCCAAAAGGAGACAGAATCTACCCAGGAGATCGAGGCCCAAAAAACAACTACTTCAGGTAAAGGTACTTCCTCAGCCTCCCACAAAGGAACAAGTGTTGAAGATCCCAAAGGTATGACTATAGAAGTTGAGGAAGAAGAGCAGAAAACAGATGAATCAGAAGAGGAAGGAGAAATAGGAGAGTCCCAAACCTCGGTAAGAAGATCTTTAAGAGGTCGGAAAACTGACAGGGAAAAAAGGGAGCAGGAGACCTACAAAGAAAAACTACAGGGCAGCCAACCAACTTTGGAAAAACTGCTAGCCCCAAAGAGTAAGACACTGAAAAACCAGCCCCAAGGATCCAAGGGAGCCCACCAGAAACATAAATAATGAAGGTCATATCCTGGAATTGTAGAGGTATGGGGACCAAAGCAAAGGAAGAAGCCATCAGAAGCTTAATCAGAACAAAAACCCCAGACATACTTCTCGTCCAGGAGACAAAGCTAGAAGACATAGCCTTCCTTCAAGCAAGAAAGAAACTTTGGATTAAAAGTGAAGCAAGAGCAATCTCTTCCCGGGGTGCCTCAGGAGGGATCGACACTCTTTGGAACGTCAAAAAATTTACAATCCTATTTGAGGCTATGAACACTCATTGGTTGCTATTGAAAATGCAGAATTTGGACACTAAGGAAACTTTTTGTCTTTTCAATGTTTACTCTCCAGTCAATGTTGGGGAAAAAAATACTGTTGGGATACTATAAGGCATCAAACAGATTTGACAAATCTGGAAAATAAAATTATTGCTAGAGACCTCAATATCACTCTTCATTCTTCTGAAAAAAGGGGAGGCAGCGCAGTTCGAGATCTGGCAAGGGAATGGGTGGAGGACATTATGCAGGACTGGGACTTGCTGGATATCAAACCTTCTTCCGGTAAGTACTCTTGGTCTAATAAAAGAGTGGGCCCTGGCCATATTGCTTCCAGGCTAGATTGATTCTTTATTCAAAGATCCTATTTGTTGCTTGGTTTAGAGCCTAGAATGCATATTCTTTCCAGCAGTGTCTCGGACCATAAGCCCATAAAGCTAGAACTTCTAGCTCACCATGATCTAGGTCCCATCCCTTTTAGATTCATCCCTCTCTGGGTAAAGGAGCCAGACTTTATGAAAACTGTCAAGGAATGCTGGAATCAGCTAGTTAAAGGATCACCTTTCTATATTTGGGAGGAAAAGCTTAGAAGGGTAAAAGGAGTTCTAAAAAGATGGGCCAAAACGCTGTCCAAACTAGATACAGAAAGGAAATACATTAAATATGATCTTGCCTCCCACCAAACTTGTATGGAGAACGCTACACTCACAAAGGAGTTAATAGATCTAGAAGCTCGGCTACAACAGATCTATCACAAGGCCTGCTTAGCTGAAGAAGAGTATTGGAGAATAAAATCTCGCAATCTCTGGCTTAAAGCAGGGGATAGGAACACTGCTTTTTTCCACAAACAAGCCTAGGCAAGGAAATGCTTCAACACCATTTTAGAGATTAAAAAGGATAGCGATATTCATAAGGATTTTGATCACATAAAGAAAGCAACCTTTTCTCATTTTCAAAACTTGTATAGTGAAGACAAGGACCCAAACCAATACTCAGATCTGTTAGACATTATACCCACTGTAATTTCTCAGTGAATGAAGGAGACTCTTGAGGCCAAAGTCACTAAATATGAAGTCAAAAAGGTGTTGTTTGATATGGATCCGGATAAGGCCCTAGGGCCAGATGGATTCTCTGCCAGATTCCTTCAAGCCTGCTAGCCGATTGTTGAAAAGGACCTTCTCAAAATGGTTCAAAAGTATCAAAATACTCAGAAAATAGGCGGCAGCACAAACTCTTCTTTCTTAACCCTCATACCTAAGGAAAAAGGTGCCAACAACTTCAGCAGATTCCGTCTGATTTCCCTATGAAACACAGGATATAAATTAATCACTAAAGTAATTGCAAACAGGTTGAAGATTATTCTTCCTAAAATAATTCCTGAGAATCAAGGAGGTTTCATCCAAGGAAGACAGATTGTGGATAATTTCATCCTTGTACAAGAGGCAATTCATTCAAGTCTTCTCTGAAAATAGGAAGGTATGGTGATTAAACTTGATTTAGCAAATGCTTTTGATCGAGTAAATCACAATTTTCTTTTAAATGTTATGAGCAAGTTTGGTTTTGGAGCAAATTTCATTAAATGGATCCGGGCATGTATCTTGGAGCCATGGATTGCTCCTCTTGTAAATGGAAGAGCCACTGATTTTTTCAAAGCTTCGAGAGGACTTAGGCAGGGGTGTCCTCTTTCCCCTCTGCTTTTTGTCACCCAAGCCTCTATCCTCAGCTTCCTGTTAGACAAAAAGATGCAAGATCAAGATATTAATGGACTGTGTATTGCAAGAGGGGTCAAAAACATTAATCACGCCTTGTTTGCGGATGACACTCTGCTTTTGGGTTCTGCCTCTCTCTCCTCTGCCTTAAGATTCAAAGAGTTTTTCGATGAATTCAGTGAGGCCTTAGGTAGCATTGTTAACAAGAGAAAATGCCACATCTTTAGCTGGAATATAACGCCCAGATTTCTCTCTGCCATTTCTAGATGTTTGGGTTTTGCAGCCTCCTCATCTTGGTCCTCTTTTAAATACTTGGGCCTCCCTGTAACTCATAAGAGACCTGCAAGCAAAGACTGGCTCCCTCAGCTGGAAAAATTTGAGGCTAAGATTCAAGCCTGGGGTTACTCCTGGCTCAATAGTGCTGGAAAATCAGTCTTAATTAAATCCGTGCTTACCAGCCTTCTGTTATTTCAATTCACTGGGCTTCTCGCTCCGGCAACCATTTTAAAAACAATGGAAGAGTACATACAAAGGTTCTTTTGGAAGGGATAAAAACAGAACGAACACAGGATCCCCCTTATCAGTTGGGAAACCATCTCCAAGCCACTACGGGAGGGTGGTCTAAATTTCAAAAATCTCTGTCAGCAAAATGTGGCAATGGCGGCAAAGATTATTTGGAGGATCAATGCGCCCAAGCCTGGTTGGGCCCAATTGGCACTCTGGAAAAAATATTTCAGAGGAACTCGATCTAGATGTCTAAAACATGTGATTCAAATGCCTAACTCAACATTTCTCAAACTGAATGCCAAAGACGCCTTTTCTAATTACCGCGCACTCCTACTGGATCCTAGGTAACGCGAAAAAAATCAACATTTGGACAGACAAAATCATGAACAAGGACCCAATAGAAGACAAAGCCTCCATTAGATCGCTGCATTGCTAGATGGACAGAGAGGGATTGCGATCGTTGTGAGATATTTCATGCTGGAACAACTCTGTTTGGGCAGGATGGAAACGCATTGAGGTGATGGATCATCTGACCACCGAATGGACCACGATGCTCGATTTAATGCATGGTTTGGATCCCACGCACATGAGGAAAAGATACTTTAAAGGTTGGGGGCCGAATGCCAGAGGTTATGTCGTCTCCTTGGGGTACACCAAACTGAACGAGAGGCCATACGCCCCCCCCTGACCCAGCTCCTTGGCAAGGGATCTGGCATTTTCCCTCATGGCCCAAAGTGGACTTCTTTGCCTGGCTCTTCTGCCATGGAAAAATCTTAACCTATGACTATTTGCATAAGAAAGGATTCTACGGTCCCTCCATCTGCTCATTGTGCAATGAAAATGCAGAGACAACAGTCCACCTAATTCTAGAATGCAACTTCTCCAAGCAGATCTAGTCTTCCTTTATTCAAGATTTGGATCCTAATTTCATGCTCCCTTGTTCCACTGCCGATCTCTTCTCTAAATGGGCAATCATATATCCTGGCCCACCTCCTAAAAACCAGATAATTAAATCGGCATGGGCTGTCCTCCCTAAGGTTATCTGTTGGCATATATGGCTAGAACGTAACAGAAGAATCTTCAGAAATACAAAGAAGAACCACAAGGCCTTAGAAATCAAGATTAAATGCCAAATAAAGGAATGCTTGACTGAGATAAAAGACGACTCCAATCTCAGCCAACAGGACATCACATGGGGATCAACTCTAGATATACAATTTCACCCAGCAGTCAGAAAATACCCTACTATTAAATATTGGCAAATAAGGAAATCTGAAACCGACTTTCAATACTGGATCAAATCACAAGCAAGGCATTCCCTCTTTTTTGATGGAGAAACAAAGGGCAACCCGGGCAAAGATGGTGCAGGAGGTGTTGTTGTAAATCCATTTGGGGAAAAAATCCATTCCTATGCTTGGGGACTTGGATATTCTTCTAGCATTCAAGCTGAGGCCTTGGCCCTCTTCCAAGGTCTCAAGATCCTCAAATAATTAAGCATAAATGAAGCTAATGTTATAGGTGACTCCCAGATCTTTATAAACGCAATGGTTTCCAATTCCCCAGCTGTGGACCTTAATCTATCAAGGATGATAACTAGAATCAAAGGCTTGGAAAACACTTTCCAGAACTTGAAGTACTACCATGTGTTGAGAACTCATAATAAAGAGGCGGACATCGAAGCCAACAAAGCTTCCCTTCTCTCTGTCGGGGTCAAAATGAAAGATGAAGAAGAATCATGGGAACCCATTGCTTAAGATGATTAATGCCATGTTTTACTACTTGCTATTAAACAAATTTGTTTGTATCTCCAAGTGGGGGGGAATTTCCGAAATCGATTCTATGGGTTCCTTACCAAGGAAGAAATCTTCAAGTCTCAGCTGCACCCTCATCCTTAGTAGTGAGGTGCAACAGAACAAAGAAAACACCAATGTAATCAGATTTTCAGCATTCAAGCCCAGATGAATATAAACACTCCATAACCGTTTCTGTAAAAAAAAAATATAAGATATCAAAAAATGACCTAAAAATTAAATACATGTAATTAACCCCTTAGGAAAGTTATTTAAATAGAATAATTCATACAAATTAAAATATTTCATATCCTAAATATTTAATATTCTAAATATTTTTATGTTTTTTTACATGTTTCTGGTTTAAGTTTGACATTCATGCATCCTTATAGTATATTAAAAAAATGTTGAATTAGAGATTTTGAGACTTGTATCAATTATATGGGAATATAAAAAAATATGGCCAAATTACAATTAAGAAGAAGTTAAAATATCACAAAGATTTTATAAATGTTAATAGATCTTATCATAACTATTTTTAATTATTCATTATGAACTTATGAACAAAAGCAATATTCTCCAAATGAGGACCAATTCTCACATGATATGTTCAAGTAAATTAATTTGTAAAATTGTGATACAAAGGTTGAAGATTAATATAATTTATTGTTAACTTGCTCAAACTTTAATTAATAACATAAGACATATATTTACCCATTTTTATAACTTAATTACTTTTCTTGGTTAGGTTTGACATTCACTCATCCTTATAGTATAGTAAAAAAATGTTGAATTAGAGATTTTTAGGCTTGTATTAATTATATGGGAATATAAAAAAATATGACCAAATTACAATTAAGAGGAAGTTAAAATATCACAAAGATTTTATAAATGTTTATTGACCTTAGCATAACTATTTTTAATTATTCATTATCAATTTATGACCACAAGCAATATTCTCCAAATGAGGACCAATTCTCACATCCTACTTTAAAGTAAACTAGCTTTTGGACAAATTCTCACATCTTACTTTAAAGTAAACTAGTTTGTAAAATTGTGATACAAAGTAAGGTTGAAGATTAATATAATTTTTTTTTAACTTGCCCAAACTTTAATTAACAGCATAAGACACATATTTACCCATTTTTATAACTTATTTACCTTTCTTGGTTAAGTTAAGCATTCATGCATCCTAATAGTATAGTAAAAAAATGTTGAATTAGAGATTTTGAGACTTGTATTATTTATGTGAATACAAAAAACTCTGACCAATTTATTATTAAGAGGAAGTTAAAATATCACAAAGGTTTTATAAACTCTAATTGAACTTATCATAACTATTTTTAATTATTCATTATGAATTTATGAACAAAATCAATATTCTTGAAATGAGGACCAATTCCCACATAGTACTTTCAAGTAAATTAGTTTGTAAAATTGTGAGACAAAGTACGGTTGAAGATAAATATAATTTACTTTTAACTTGTTCAAACTTTAATTAATAACATAATACATATATTTACCCATTTTAATAAATTATCTACTTTTCAACAACTCTTAGCTACAAAAACATGATAAACTTAGTATTTTCATTTTCATAGCATTAAAATATAAAAATGAAAACATAATAACTTAAGTAGAACTATTGTAATATAAGGTATATAAATATATCCTTTGTATTATATACAATTAATACATCAAAATATTTCTAAAAGGAAGGTATAAACAATTTTGTTGCTAATTTCACTTGTTTTATACATGAGTACTTTATTTTAGATATATTCAAAAATAAAGTACTTAATTGAGAGTACTTTACTTCATGGAGAAAACTATATAACATGACCTAACATCAACATCAGTATAAACATATAAATTAAGTACATCAACATCAACATCAACATATAAACTAAGTACATCAACATGAACAAAAAAATGTTATATATATATATATATATATAGTCGTAGTCTCTAATCAGAAGCATGTTGTGGAGGAATAGGTGGTGCGCCATACTCATCTGAGCACGGTGAAAGAAGAGGAGGAGGAGGAGGAGGTACTAAAGTAGAAGCATGATCACCACCTATCTCATCAAAATCATCACCTTGATCAAGTACATCACCACTTTGAGGAGGAGGAGGAGGTATTAAATAAAAGGTGCCATGATCATCTGCACCCTCACCAACATCACCACCCGAAGGAGGAGGAGGAGAAGGAGGTATTGAAGAAGAAGCATCATGATCACCACTCAAGGAGAAGAAGGTGGAGGTATTAAAGCAAAAGTGTCATCACCACCCTAATGATCATCATCACCACCCTAATGATCATCATCACCACCCTCATCGTCATCTGTATTGGAGGACATTCCATCCCTCATCCCTACTAGTAACCTGGAAGCTCCAACAATATGAAACATATGAGACGTCATATCCTATGGAAAGTCCATCCAGATATGAAAGAGATCAGAGTTATCCCTAAAGTCTCTCATATGGATAGTTAAGACTCCCATTCCAACCAAAACTACAATCAATCTATTAGACACCTCTATCCTATATATGAGATCAGGCCTACATTGCATGTTGTGTGGTATATGTGGCTGAGGACCCTGAATCGCCGCAGCCTAAACAATATCCTCATCTACATCAAGTGTGGGGGAGGAGGCATGTCCCCCAAAAATGTTCCAACATCGGAAAAATATAACACAAGTTAATAATTAGTCGACAATTTAATTAAACAATTTAATAAAATATGTTAAAGAACGTGCTAGAATAAAATTTATTTGAATTAAGTAAGTCAACAAAATTAAAGTACAAGATTAATTTAAATCTTACCTCAATCATCTGCTAAACATCCTTGCCAATCCATCTCTGTGTAAGGAGACGACATCATCATGAAAACTTGATTTACCTCACTAGCTAATATCTCAAGTGCCTCCCTATAAATCCTAGCTAGAAAATTGGGCATGCCCCTCTCGGGCATCATCTTCCACAACATGTGCATTTTCACATTGGTCATTATCCTAAGAGGCCAACAAAAATAACTAGGTCTCATCTCTAGAAAACTCAAAAGAAAAAAAATAATAACTCTAAAGAAAATGGGAAGTTCACCCTCCCATATATGATGGCACAACATTTATCCAGTGCTATACAAAAATTCCTCAAGAAAATGGAAGACCTCCTAAATAGTCATGGCCTGTGTATCAAAGAATCAACATAATATAAAAGTGTGCAACTAATATGCTGACCATCACCAATAAAGTGTTAAATGGTCAACAATAATAGTGAGAGGCACCTAAAATCCTCTACACCAAACTAGGTGATCTGTAATTGTCCACCAGCCACCTAAAAATCACTAGGAAAAGGTATATCGTGCACCATATACCTCTGAGAGTATGAAAGTTGACTCTTACCTGAAACACCCACTGGGACATCATGAAACTGGGGAAAATCCTCCCCTCTCCTAGATAGCACAATGATAAAATAAATATCCTCCTCGTTGGGATGATAGGTTACTCATGAAGACCGAATATGAATGGCTACTAATGGATATCCCATCGACGGATGAGTTTCACAAGAAAGGAATAATTCCCCTTTAGGTATGTAGTGTAACATCCCGCTCTGGCGCACTTACCTAACTTATTCTTTGAGGACACTTGCTCGCAAGTGATCTGGATTTATATGATAAAAATTTTCTTCCATTATGATGCATTGAGTTATATGACAGGATGTTT
>JZKD02S0288226.1:81781-92620 GCA_000966675.3 Picea glauca
AAAGAAGGGCGCTTATCGTCTGGTTGATTTTGAAGGGAATGCTTTGGCAGAGCCTAGAAATGGGCTCTACCTCAAGAAGTATTACTCATAGCATCGTCACTGTGGGTAACTTTTTTTAACATATGTATAGTCTTTGTGCTATTACTTTCTTTCATTTCTTTTGAAAAATGTGTCATGGATGTGTCATTAATGTTATCTTTCATCACTATGGCATATGTCAAGTGAGTCCGAGGTGTTCATTGGGTATGCAGACTGTGCTAGTCGACACATGCGAAGGCTTGCCTCCGCAGCTTGGGTAATCTTCACACCACAGGGTCAGTTGTTATCTTCCGGAGGGATATGCTTAGGTAACACCACAAACAATGTTGCTAAGTATAGCACGGTTATTGAGTTGTTTCGTGACACTTTTTCATTGGGTATCTCTCATCTCTAGGTCTATCTAGACGCTCAACTGGTTGTGTCATAGCTAAACAGAATATACCGTGTGCACGATCCTACTTTACACCGACGATTCCTTAGGGTACATCTCTTGGAATGCAACTTTGATTATATTACATATTTGCATGTTCCTAGGAGTCTAAATCAAATCACAGATACTCTAGCTAATCACATTTTAGATTGGCATCTTGCTCACACATAAAGAAGATCATGATCATCCACATGTAAATACATTTTTGTACACATAATCCAGAAAGACATAGAAAAGAAATAAAAACCACATATATACATCATAAAATCCTCAGAGTACATAGATGGGCGCAGGCGCCTCAAAAAATGGGAACCATAACAAGTCACTGGGGCTTATGCCATCAAAAAATATATATACATATTGGTGCTCGAGGCACATCAAAGTCTACAAGTTTGTTCAAGGCCTATGGGCCCTGTTATAATCATATACAGCTTGGCCCAAATGCCTGAACAATCGGACCCATGTCTGAGGTAATCCCACCATGTGAGTCTACATAGAGGGTGATAAGTCCTCTATCTCTATCATGGGAACTGTGCGGGTGAGCTCAGTGAAGTTCCGCTCAACCCGCCTAAGAGCCCTCTCAGACTCTCCTGCTGGAGGGTTCCCTGCTACTACTGCTCCCCTGGTGGTGGCGGCTACGGCCTCTGGCCGTGGGCGGTGCCTGTTCCGCGCAAAATCGACAGGCTGCACGGGTCCCACATCTGCACGCAACACAAAGTTCACCCATCAGAAACTCTGTTATCCAAAAAACATGATATATATCAAAAAGACATAAAAATTACATATGCAAAAAAAAAAACTGTATAAGTGAAGACTTACCCATCTCCCCTCGCTCCTCACTACGAGGCACTAGTATAGCTGGATCTCTGGAAAAGTCGATCCCCACGTATGGGTAGTTCTCGATGGCGGGTATCTGCCGTGACAACCAAGAAAAAAATTCATTGTTGAAGGCCTCTACGGTCCTTCCACCACCCTCTCGCGGCAGTAATGCTGCCCATCTACATACTGCAAGGAAATTCGTCAGATGTCCTCGTACTTTCATCCAAGGACTAAAGCATGGAACTCTCTCAAAGAAAAGTGAACACAAGATAGTCTCGAACCCAAAGTTCTTGTGTGTCCGCTGACGACAATCAGTCAGTTGCCTCTTCATGTTCTCCAGCAGTGTGGTACTCCAGTCATATATTTTTGCATTCATGCACTAAACTACACAGTTCATCTGTGCATGCGAAGCCTGATGCACAGCTGCAGAGCCAGTAATCCACCCAATCAGTGATAAAATGGTCTGGAGGGTGAGGCTAGTAATCCTACTCATGGGAACCGAGGAAGATACCTGCTCAGTCCCGGCCTCACAGTACTCTGCTATCAATTCTGAGACTTTGCTCGGCCCCACAAGAAACGTATGAAAGTTAACGGGTTCTCCTCTCCTTAAGAGGCCCGTCAAAAAGTAGATATCCTCAGTGGTGGGCACCAAGGATTGCCCCTCTATCATGAAGGCCTCTGCATCGGGGTGCCAATAGTCAACCAGGGCATTCAACAACCTGGGTTGAGCACACATAAATGGACATAAGAAAAAATTCACCAAGCCACACTGCATCAACACGGCCATCACATTCGGATCTGCAGCTACTGCCTCATTGGTAGCCTCGTGCTCCCTCTCTCTCCAATGCACATACATCCTGCAAAAATCACAAGTCAAAGGGGGAGTGTTAGATCTTTCCAAGACATTTTTCATGTGCGCGGGGGTAACCCACGGGCTGTTGAGGAAACAATCGTGGGTACCTGCACACAGTTTTGACCCTATGCGCGGGTACCTGCGGGCTGTCCCTAGACAGCCTGCGTTTTACTAGGGCCGACCCCTTAGAGGGCAATGACCACCCCCAAAAGCAACCCAAAAGCAATAAATAAAGTATTGAAATGCAAGATGAGGGAGTTTGTACTTACTTGGTCCAAGCAGAAGTCCGTTTGGTCCACTGTAGCTCTCGAAATCACGATCTCTAGCAAAGGGGGTCTTTTGGCTCCAGAGTCAATTTCCAAATCAACAATGGTGATAATGAGCTGCCAGCTTCTATTTATAGACTTTTGGGCCTCTTTTTGTCACCCTTTTGGCCCCTTTTATCAGTTTCTTTATACCAAAAACCATTTTGAGTGGTTTCGGAGATATATGGAAGGGATTTAATCAGGTATTGGGACAATTTTCATTGAGTTTCAGAAAATAAAAAAAATATACATAAGGACGGTCCATAATTTTTTTTTCAAAAATCAACCTGAGCATATAGGGTAGGATTTCATCCCCACTGTTGCATCTCGTTGCCTTTTGTTTTTATGATATAGGATCGATCCCATTCGGTTGTGCCACGAAACCATTATATCTACTCTAGAAGTGTCACAACTGGGTGGTAGAGCTTACCAAAACATGGATTCCCTAGGTAGTTCATGGTTGCATTATGGTTTCCATGCCGTTTCTGACAACATAGTAGGCTCAGGAGTCCGTATAGTCTCTTTTAAATATGAGTTTGAGCTTCATTTGCATGGGTCTTTTTCACTCTTTGTCTTACCCTCTGGACTCCCAAAACATAACGGGTCTCCTTTTAAGCCCTTTTTAGACCCTCTAAACATGAAAATATTGTCGAGCGATCTTGTGAACCTTCACGCTCGTTAAACTGAAATTTGAAGTCACGTCTGTCCGGCAGTAGTTTACCCCTTTTTTGGTTCGGATAGTCAACTGTATGAACAAAGGAATACTCTATCGAATTCTGATTCTTTAGAAGAGTATCCTCAGGTATAATTTTATTCCTTTTTCGGGCCCGAGGGACTAAATTTACGAAAAAGAAACCCCCCTGGAGTCCATAGTTAAGCTCTTTTCAGACTCCCTAAAATTGAAAAGATTGTCGAGTGACCTTCTTCTTTCACACTCGTTAAAAATGGTCCAGAAGAATATTCCTGATGGAATCCATAGTTAAGCTTTTTTCAGACTCCTTAAAATTGAAAAAATAGCCGAGTGATCTTGTCCTTGTCACACTCGTTAAAATGGTTTTGAATTAACATTTTGTCAGTGCTAGTTTACCCCTTTTTCGAACCGACTTGACTATTGACGAAAAAGGTACCCCAATAGAGTTTCCTTTTATGCTTTTTCAGACTCTCTAAACATGAAAAATCACCGAGCTTCCCTTCTCCAGGCTCGTTAAACTTACATCGAAGGACGTTACCACTATGTGTTCTATCAACCGCACTTGCATTCTTTACCCATCAGCCTAGTAATAGTTTTCTTTTGCGTCTTAACACCTTTGGCCACTGGAGGATTTTTCTTGAGTATTATTTCCTAGAACATCAGTCTTGTCCTTGTGCTTTGAGCTTGTATGTTTGCTATGCTCGTTCCTCCATTGTAACGTAATATTCCTTTATTCTTTTCAAAATATTCAAAAATAACAAAAAAATCAAATATACCCCAAAAAGAGGATGGGAAAATTATTTTCTTTATTGGAAGCATCGTGATTTGCCCTTGGATATAGCATATTTGTCCGTCATTCATCAGACTTTGGGATGTAGTACGACCTTAGGAAGCTTTAGATATGTTGCCCGAGTCTTACCACTTGTCGTTCTATTGTCCAAGGGAAGTTTGTTACTAAGCCTGAGTCGGCCCCTCTGCAATATGTCTCTTGTCCGCATACCTAACCATCCTGAACGTCCAATCAAGTCTTTGTTCAAAATCATTGAAGCCTTCAGTCCGATCATCAAGATTATCAAGTCCACAACCGACGAGCTATCGAAGACCTCTGGGTAGTGCAGTCATATTACACTCCTACCTGAGTTTAGAATATTTTGAAATTGTTGGTCGAGCTCTGAAGTACAACCATCAGGCCAAATCCACTTCTGAGAGATGGATACTTTCTATGTATATATTTCTGATTTCGAGATGTAGCTCCACTATGTATTGTTCACGGCTACTATTTATAGTTATTTGACATGGATCTACAGTGTATTTGATTGGTAGCCATGGTTCTGATTTATCCCGAGCATGGGTATGCCCGCCTCGGTGATACATTTGATATTTTTTGCAAACGACACCTCCTGATTCCTGATTCTTGGGCTCGCTCATTCAGCAAATCAGTACAGATTGGTGAAGAATTGGTAATGTATTTTGGCCATCAGATTCTCTTCTGACCTCACACATTAGGGGGCATCTGTTATAACCCTAAATTGCACTATCCATGCTTACTTGGCATCAGGCCAACTCATTGCCCTTCATTGCGAAAGCCATGCTGAATAAACTCTTCAAAAACCTCCTAAATCAAGTAACATGCACCCTAACCCACTGCTGGGCATGTTGGAATGCTGGAAGGCCTTATACTACACACGTTGGAACGCGGGCTGGCCCAGTACAACCAGCGTTTACCTAACAAAGAAAAAAATCGGGAAATTTTCCGTCGGGACGAAAAGCTTTGGGTCAGTTAACTGGAACTCCCAGCCATGCATGGTCGAGAGTTCATCTAAAACCCTAGCTCCTTCTAGCCTATAAAATAAGGGGTAGGGGTACTATTCAAAGGAGGAAAAATCATAGCAAAGAAACTCTGCCCAATTGTCATCCATTTTGTCCCAACCCTTTAGCTTTTCCTCAAGCTTTAGGAGAATTCAAGCAAAGCAGTTGGAGGACAAGGAAGAGGAGGAGCCCAAGGTCAGGATCGAGGAACGGTGGCCGGTCTCAAAAATCATTGTAAGTTGTTTCATATTGAGATCAATAAAAATATACTTTTCCCATCCCAAATACATGAGTCTTATATGTTTTATGTGATTTGTGTTTAATCTCTAACCCCCTAGTAGAACAATAGCATGCATGCATAGTTTTGTCTTGATTGCAGGATCGCTTTGTGGAAGGAGTAGCAGCAGCAAGGAGATAAAGCTCAACGAAGGAGCTACACCAACCATCGATAAAAAGGTTAGTTAGTTCTTCCCTTGTTTGTTTAAAGAAAAGGGGTTTAGATTCATGGTAGAAGGTTAAAGGTAACTTATGAAGGGTCATGATCTGTGTACAAGTTTAAATCCCTAGCTTGTTAGTCCGTAGGGTAGAATACCCCACAACATTCGAAGCTATTCCAACATTTAAATATGATGGGGAGACTGCAACTCTCTTTTTATTCAACCAGATAATAGCAAGGTTCGACGTCCCGAGAGAGATTGTCACTGACCATGGCAGTCACTTTCAGAACCAGATGATGAATGAGTTAACATCAAAGCTTGGGTTGTGGCAAGAACATTCGTCACCCTACTACCCCCAAGAAAATGGACAGGTGGAAGCTATAAATAAATCTCTTAAGACCATCCTATAGTGAATGATTGACTCAACCAACTCAAATTGGCATTTGATGTTATACTCGGCATTATGGGCTTACTGAACGTCTGTTAAGAATGCAACCAGTTTCTCACCTTTTCAACTCGTTTATGGGTTGGAAGCAGTCTTGCCTATAGAATGTCAGATCCCATCCCTAAAATTGGTAGTACATTTATTGCCAGACACTTCTCCACTTGAAGAACGGTTATTATACCTTGAGTGGCTCAATGAGAAGCATCGTGATGCGGCTCTGGCTAATGAGGCTCAGAAACATAAATTCAAGTGTCAGTATGATCGGTCCGTTCGTCCTTGGGTTTTCTATGAAGGTGATCTTATCCTATTCTATGATCAAGATAAGGACCCCCTGGGGTAGGAAAATTCAAACCCATGTGGTTCGGACCCTTCATCATAAAGGAAGTTCTAAAAAAGGGTGCTTATCATCTGGTTGACTTTGAGGGAAATAATTTGGCAGAGCCTAGAAATGGGCTCTACCTCAAGAAGTATTACTCATAGGTAGGTCACTTTGGGTAACTTTTTGTAACATATGTATAGTCTTTATACTATTACTTTCTAGTTTCTTTTAGTATTATGGACGTGTCATTTTTTTATGTTATCTTTTGTCACTGTGGCAGATGTCAAGTGAATCATAGGTGTTCATTGGGTACGCAGATGGTGCTAGTCGGCACACTCGGAGACTTTCCTCTGCAGCTTGGGTAATTTTTACACCTCGAGGATAGTTATTATCTTCTGGAGGTATATGCTTAGGTGACACCACAAACAATGTCACCGAGTATAGTGCAGTTATTGAGTTTCTTCGTGACGCCCTATCATTTGGTATCTCGCATCTCCGGATCTATTTAGACTCTCAGATGGTTGTGTCTCAGTTAAATAGAGTCTACCATGTTCATGATTTGACTTTACATCGACGATTTCTTAGGGTACGTCTCTTAGAACAAATATTTTATTATATTACATATTTTCATGTTCCTAGGATATTAAACCAAGTTACAGATACTCTAGCTAATCAAATTTTAGACTAGCATCTCGCACACATATAAAATACATACACATAAACATGTAAAATACATTTTTAAAGGAAAATATGATCCATAAGACAAAAAAAGACATAAAAATCCATATATAATATCATAATCATCAAAGTACATAGGTGGACACAAGCGCCTCAAACATATGACTAGTAACGAGTCATGGGGCTTATGCCCTCAAAACATATATACAAGTAGTGCTCTCTACATGTGAAAATTCTAGACTAACTAAGGTCAGGGCCTGTGGGCCTTGTTGTAATGATCAACGACGTTTTCCAAACGGTGAAACAGTCAGACCCACGTCCATAGTGCCCCCACTACATGAGGTTGCATAGATGGTGGAAAATCCTCAATCTCTGCCATAGGGACTATACAGGTGAGCGAGGCAAAGTTTCACTCAAATCATCTCAAAACCCTCTTAGCCTCACCAACTGGAAGCTCTCCTATTGTTGTTGGTCCCCCCACAATGACAGGTGCGGCCCCTAGCTGAGGACGACGCCTTTTCCTCATGTAATCCGTAGGTCGTACTGGTCCCACATCTACACATAATAAACACATATCTATCAAATACTCTGGCATAAAAAAAATGATATATATCAAAAACAACATAAAAATTACATACGTTTCACAAACAAAAAAAATGATGCAAACTTATCCATCTCTCCTCGCTCCTCGCCAGGAGGTACCGATATCTCAAGATCTCTCAATAAATCAATCCCAGCATAAGGGTAATCCTCTATGACTAGGATCTGTTGCGACAACCAAGAAAAGAAGTCATCATCAAAGGATTCATTGGTCCTTCCACCACCCTGTCATGGTAGCAACACTGCCCATATACAAACCGCAGGAAGAGAGGCCTAATGTACTCATACCACCACTTGAGGACTGAAACTAGGAACTCTTTCAAAGAAAAAAGAGCATAGAATCATCGCGAACCCAAAGTTCCTCTGCGTCCACAACCGGAAATCTGTCATCTCCCTCTTCATATAATCCAACAGTGTAGTGCTCTAGTCAAATATCTGTGCATTTAAGCACTGGACTGCATAGTTCATCTATGCATGAGACATCTGATGTAGAGCTGTAGAAACAGTCATCCACCCAATAAGCAACACAATCACCTGCAATGATAAATCGATGTTCTTGCTTATTGTCACCTGAGAGCTTGATCGGTCTATACTAGCCTCACAATAAATTCCTATTAATTCTAATATGTTATTAGGCCCCAAAGCAAAAGTCTGGAAATTGACTGGTTCCCCTCTCCTAGAGAGGCCAGTCAAAAAATATATGTCCTCTGTAGTAGGCACCAGTGACTGCCCCTCTAACATAAAGGCCTCTGCGTCAAGATGCCAATAATCAATCAAGGCATTCAGTAGCCTAGGTTGTGCTCACATAAAAGGACATAGGAAAAGCTTGAGCAGCCCACATTGCATTAAGGAAGAAACAACATTGGGGTCTTCCCCGACCAACTCACTAATCTCCTCATGCTCTCTTTCCCTCCAGTAAACATACATCCTACAAAAACCAAGTTCAAGAGGATTAACCCTTGCTTAATTTTTTTTTTTCCATTAAATAAAGGGTCCACGCGGTCTGTAATGATGACAGTCGCATGTACACGTGTGCAGTTTTTCCTCTACCTGAGTGTACACACAGCCTATCATAAGAAATCCCGTGTGGACCTAGGGCCAACCTTTTGAGGGTCGACGCCCCCCCAAAACTTGAAACTAAAAGCATAAATAAAGGTCTAAATTGCAAGAGGAGAGAGTTTATACTTACTTGGTCCAAGTAGATGGTTGTTTCGTCCACCGAAGCTCCCAAAATCAATTCTTTTCACAAAGGGATAGTTTTGGCTTTTAGTCAATTTCTGAATTAACAATGGTGATAATGAGCTACCAGCTTCTATTCATAGAGTTTTTTGGCCCTTTTTTGTCAATTTTTGGACCCTTTGTCATTTTTTCTAAACTGAAAATCATTTAAGATGGTTCGGGAGTTTTATTTGGATGATCAAGGGAGGTTATCCTTTGGGTATTTGGAATTTTTTTGAGATTTGGGCGTTTGGATGGTCCTTTGGTAAAAAGTCATATATTCCCAACTCGTTGCCTTTAAGTCAGGATTCCACCCCAACTTTCTACATCTCATTGTCTTCTCCGCTTTTCCATAGGATAGATCCCACCGAGTTGTGACACAGAACCCTCATTACTTCTTTGGAAGTGTCATAGTTTGGTGGTAGATCCTACCATAACATGGATGTCCTAGGTAGATCCGGGTTGCATGACGGTGTCCATGCTGTCACTAATGACTATAGGATCGAGAGTCCTCCATAGTTTTTCCTGATTACGAGTTTGAGCCTCATTTGCATGATTCCTTTTCACTCTTGACCTCACCCTTGTGACTCCCAAGAAACATAACGGGTCTTCTTTTAAGCCCTTTTCAGACCTTCTAAACATGGAAATATTGTCAAGTGATCTTGTGGCCTTTCACGTTCGTTAAACTGAAATTTGAAGTCACGTCTATCTAGCGTTAGTTTACCCCTTTTTCGGTTCGGACAGTCAACTGTACGAACAAAGGTATACTCTAAGGAACTTAAGTTCTCTAGAAGAGTACCCCCAGGTATCATTTTAACCCTTTTTCGGGCCTGAGGGACTAAATGTACGAAAAAGGAACCCACATGGAGTCCATAGTTAATCTCTTTTCAGACTCCCTAAAATTGAAAAGATCGTTGAGTGACCTTATTCTTTCACACTCGTTAAAATGGTCCAGAAGAAAATTCCTGATGGAGTCCATATTTAGGCTTTTTTCAGACTCCTTAAAAATGAAAAAATGGCAGAGTGATCTTGTCTTTATCACACTCGTTAAAATGGTTTTGAATAGATGTCTTCTCGGTGCTAATTTACACCTTTTTCAGACCGACTAGACTACCTTCGAAAAAGGTACCCCAGTGGAGTCTCCTTTTATATTTTTCAAACTCTCTGTTATCAGTCAAATTTCGTCCGCACATGGAGACAAGAACTCTGCATCGTCAAAACAGGATTGGAGTCATTCATGGCACAGGATTAATTCCACAGCATTGCAAAAGGGTAAAAAAACTATACAAATGACCAAAAATGTGAAAGGCGCTTTACATCATCCAGGCGCGTGGGTTTTTTGCCCAACAGCCGTGCCTTGTGCACATATGCATGCTTTGTACGTTGTTGTTATGCGCATACACGCGCACACCCAGATGATGTAAAGCGCCTTTCACATTTTTGGTCATTTGTATAGTTTTTTTACCCTTTTGCAATGCTGTGGAATTAATCCTGTGCCATGAATGACTCCAGTCCTATTTTGACGATGCAGAGTTCTTGTCACCATGTGCGGATGAAATTTCAGTGATAACACTCTCTAAATATGAAAAACCATCGATCTTACCTTCTCTCGGCTCGTTAAACTTACATCGAAGTATGTTACCATTGTGTGTCTTATTAATCGCATTTTCATACTCACATCTTTGGGCTAATGACGGCTTCATGTTTCTCTCAACTGAACCATCTGAAGCATGCCTTATATGCAAGCCCTGTAGCACTTTGCCTCTGCGTCTTGACACCTTTGGCCCCTGGAGGATTTTTCTCGAGTGTCCAACTTTGAACATTAGTCTTGTCCCTGCGCCTCAAACTTGTATGTTTTCAACACTCAATCATACTTTGTAATGTAACATTCTTTTATTCTTTTTCCAAAATTATTGAAAAAGACAAAAAAATTCAAATATACCCCAAAAAGAGGAAGGGAAAAGTATTTTCTTTGTATTGGTAGCATAATGAGTCGCCCTCGGATAAAGCACATCTATCCATTTATTTGATAAACTCTGGGATTTAATACGACCTTAGGAAGTTGTTCTCGCTACACAGAGATGTGTCCTCCTCCGTTTGGTTATTCTTCCAAACATATAGAGAGTTTGTCTTGCCTCCTGCCTCGTAAACTTATGTTAATTCCATGCTTCTTGAGTCTCATCATTTGTCGTTGTA
>JZKD02S0288226.1:96955-111678 GCA_000966675.3 Picea glauca
GTTAGTTGGTTCTTCCCATGTTTGCATGAGAAAAAGGGTTTTAGGTTGGGGTAGAAGGTTAAAAGTTATTTCTTAAGGGTCATGATCTGCATGCAAGTTTAAACCCTAGCTTGTTAGTCCGTAGGGTAGAATAACCCCACAACAACGAGGGTTTGAGTCACGAGGAATGGAAAATGTGTATAATTTGACCTCAAGGATGGTAGATTATGTTTATCCCACTAAGGATGGTGAGATAAGTTGGCACAATTTTGGCTCTTTCACGTCAGATTTAGATGAAACACTATAAAATTGGCAACAATAGTTGAATGAAGTATCCACAAGGAGATGTGCATAGATTACTCGATATATGCACTGGATTGGATTAGAGGTATGTGATCCCCCTAAGTATAGTGGAATAAACAATATTAACACATTTATGAAAGAGTTTGAGTTGCAAATACTTGAGAAACATAGGTTGTTGGCTCTAGATGTAACACTAAAGGTGACTCTAGCTATATTGTGGGGTGCACACAAATACTAAATAGAGAATTGGAAACAATGCAAAAGGATATTGCATGTAATATTTGGAACAAAGGTACAATTTACTGTGATGAAGTATACTATCCTAACCAACCCAACAGAACATGTTTATCAGTGTGTTGTGACATGGAAGAAAGTACCTAAGCCAAAATGGGTACACTGTTGTATACATACGTTGGACATTATCCCAAGGAATTGGTACACATAATTAGAAGTGCGTAGAGGTACAATAGATTGGGATGAATTGGTGTGAAATTTTACAGTCACCTTTATTTTTTAAGACAAGGCACCTATAGATGATATGAAATTACAATTGTTTAAGAGCACAATATTCATATTGGATGAACCAGTCCCATAGTGGATTGCGCAAAGATGACCCACAATATTATTAGATGCATTGGAATGTTACCATGTCATTGGAGAAGAAAAAATCCATGAAACCTACAAATAATAGAGTTGTAAGGAGAGTGAGAAGTTGAAGGACCTAAATTGGACTCGATATATTACACACAACCACTAAAGACACACAAAGTAAACATTGACATAGAAGAGAATCCAAAATTTGCACATATTGGCAATTACTAGAACGAAGAGATAGTGGAAAATGTCGCAGAACTATTATGAAAATATTATGACTTATTCCCCACAACGTTTTCATAAATGAAAGTTATTCCAGGTGAATTAGGAGAGATGAAAATCCCATTGAAACTGAGGCTAATCCAGTTAAGCAGTGACCATATAGGTTGAATCCCATATATAAACAAAAGGTGAAAGAAGAGTTGGATAAGATGTTGGAAGTAGGGATAATTGAACCTGTTGAAGAGTCTAAGTGGATTATCCCTACGGTGATTCAGAACAAGAAGAAAAGAGGTATAATATTTGTGTGGACTTGAGAAAGTTCAATGACGCTATTACACGTCAAAATTACTCAACTGAATAAGTGTCGCATGTTCCTCTCAATTGTCGTAAGTGTCGCATCTTCCTTACAACTTTCGCAAGTGTCGCAAGTTGTTCACAAGTGTCGCCAACGATGTTTGAGCATACTCCCATGCCGATGACACTAAGGAGACACTTAAAAAACCTCATATACTTGATCTGGAGAAGAGGAATTGATTAACTGGAGTCAAATAACTCTTGACACCTGAGAAGATCTTTCAATCAAAGGTTCTGGGGGTGAGCGCTCCCCTATATCAGTATAGGGAGCACTGGCGCTCCCCTATAAGGCTTCAGGGAGTGTTATAACACTCCCCTGCCCCCTCTGAAGGAGATCTATCCACCTTTGGAGTGTTGGCACTTCCCTCAAGCTTCCTAGGGAGCGCTACAATGCTCGGATGCCCCTTTTGAAGGAGCACTGCCTAATCTGAGGCAGTAATTGGCCCGTTGAGGAGAATAAGGGGAGGATCTTTCAAGATTAGAAGGAAATTGCATTCGAATTCTTGGTTTCATCAGGAGATCCCTGATCTAAGGAGGAGTTTCCTCAACTTGTTCTAAAGATAACTCAAGAGGTTAAGCTCCCCTTAACCTATATAAACAAGCTCTATGATGGTGAAAAGGGGGAAGAATTGCTAGTATGAAACCTATGATCTCATAGGAAACACACAGTTAGTCAAAGGAGAGTGATCAGTGAAGCTGCTGTTACCCAGGTTGTGGATCTTTCAAGCAAGGGTTAGACGAAGGGGACTTGATGAAGCTATCGCATTCACATCTACGATTGTAAGTATTGTTGTTGTTATTCTCATTAATATGACACGCTTGGCCTATTTCTTTCTAGTTTGTGTCTGATGTTACATGAACTTATCATCGATAGATATATCTGTTTTCAAGCTAATATCAATAGAGTAGGAAGTGGTTGTATCTTGTTTGTCTACATATCTCAGTGAGGAGCAAACAATTGGAGCGCAACTCGGAGCGTGCAGTGACAAACGTCAATAAAGAGGTACTTATGTTATCCTTCCTTCTCATGTGTTAGTTTATATAGATTTGAAAGGAATTCAATGTCCACGTTAAGCATTTTTTGTATTAGAGTTAAGGTCAAGCTCTTTGAGGTAATCCACCTATCTGCAGGGAGATTTTCCTACAACAGATGCATGTCTCCATGATCCATTACCTACACATTTCATCGATGAAGTATTGGAGAATGTGGGTAGGCAAGAGGTCTATTCTTTTACATATGTTTTTTCAAGATATCATGCGGTTAAGATCGCTTAGTAAGACATACATAAGACCACATTTGCAACATAATTGGGATGCTACTAGTACATTGTGATTCCATTTGGCTTGAAGAATGCGCCAACAATATTTTCATGCATAGTTGTCGCGACATTCTGAGATTTTAGCCACATATTTTTGGAAGTGTATTTAGACAAATGGATGGTTTACATCTTTTTGAAAAACCATGTGGAGGTGTTGCACTTAATGTTGGATAGATGTAAGCAATACCATATATTGATAAACTTGAAGAAACATAGATTTTTTTCATCATTTGGTTTCCTCTTGGGACACATCGTATGTAAACAAGGTATATTGATGGACCTTGCAAAGATTGTGGTTATTATTGATTTTCCATCATTGACATCAGTAAGAAAGTTTCAAGAAACACTAGGTCATACAAGGTATTATAAGAAGTTCATCAAATTTTATGCACATATTAATGCTTGGATGAAGAAACTTTTAATGATGGAAGATAATTTCCAATGAAATGAGGAGTGTCAACAAGGGCTTGATACCTTGAATTAGAATGTGGTTACAACAACAATCCTAGTATTCTTAGAATGAAAGAAGGAGTTCCATGTGCATGTTGTTGCATCCTCGATCACATTAGGAACTTTTTTGGCTTAGCCGAGAGATGGTGACTTGGATCACCCCATTTATTTTGTGAGCACGAAAATATCAACTTCAAAACAAAATTACAACAGAGCTGAGAGAGATGGATTCACGATAGTTTATGCACTGTAGAAGTTCTACCACTACTTACTTGGGGTTCATTTCAAAATTTATACTAATCACTCTACGTTGAGGTACACGGTCAACAAGCCAATGTTGGGGAGGAATATCTACAAATGGTTACTATTATTCCAGGAACATGATTTCAAAGTAGTTGGGAAGCCAGGGAAGATGAATGCAGGACCAAATCACTTATCATGCATATTGACAGGAGATGAATATGGGAATGTCGATGACAACTTGCTTAACGAAAATTTATTTGCAATTGAAATGTTTGATGATTAATTTTATGAGATTTCATAGTTTTTTAGTACAGGAACAATTCCCCTAGGTTTAAGAGTTGTGTAGAAAAAAACAACTTCTTGTAAAAGCAACAGATTACCAACTCATTGCAAGGAACTTGTATAAATTGGGCCTAGATGATATTCTACGACGATGTGTTGTGGAACATGAACGACCCATGATTTTTTCAAAATATCATGAAGGTGTAGTTGGAGGTCACTACACAGGTAAAGAAAAATCACAAAAGATCCTATGTGTAGGTTTATGGTGGCCTACCATACATAAGGATTCTAAGGAATATTATAACACTTGCGATGTATGCCAGAGGGATGGAAAACCATCACGAAGGGGTGACATGCCACAAGTACCACAAGTCACATTACATTCTTTTGATATATGAGAGATAGATTTTTTTGGGCCTATTAACCCACCAGATAGACGATTAGGTGAAAGGTACATAATTAATATGACACAATACTTGACTAGATGGGTTGAAGCGGAACAGGTGAAGGATTGCAGCGTAGAGACCATTGAGTTATTTTTGTTTGAGAATGTGGTCATGAGGTTTGAATTCCTGCGTATACTTATGAATGATCGGAGCACTCATTTTTTGAATCATACAATTACAACATTGAAAGAGGAGTTTCAGATCCATCGTTAGAAGACCACTCCATATTACCCTCAGGAAAATGGTGCAATAAAAGATTTCAACAAAATAATGGATAACGCTTTGAAAAATATTTTTAATGTGAACCACGATGATTGGGAATTAAGGATCCCTCCAGTATTATGGGATTATCTAAAAACATGTAAGAAACTAACAGGTCAGACACCTTTTAAACTAGTATATGGATAGGAAGTAGTCATGTCGATGGAGTTCCTTGTCCCTAGCCTACACATTGATGCAATGACGAACTGGTTGAATCTAGCACAATGGAAAAAATATTATCAGCACTTATGGAATTATAAGAAGATGAGTTTGTCACATTTTTTCATTAACAAGTATAGAAATCACACAAAAAGTTTTGGCAGGATAGACACATTAAGAAAAAAACATTTTAGACAAGAGATTTAGTGCTACTCTATGATAGAAAATACTTAGAGTATCTAGGCAAATTTCACATGCATTGGTTAGGCCCCTACGTGATGAGGCGTGCCATAGATGCATGATATTTCTAATTGGAAAGATTGGATGGAGAAATGGTAGACATATTTCTTAATGGGAGTAGGTTGAAACTATAAAGGGACACCCGACCCACTGTGTAGTAATCCAGGTCTATTGAATTTGTACCATATTGTATTTTAGTAGTTTAGAAGAGAAAGTGTAGGATGAAGTAAATATTGAAATGTCAATATGAAGATGTTAATTCATAGTTAAGTTTTCACAGTAGAAGTAGAGTCCTAGTTGGATAGTTGTAGATGAATAACTGTTAGAAAGAGTGGTAATGTATGGAAAAGGTTGAGGTAGCAGATAAGAGAATTGACACATAATATATGGAAGAAAATGAAGAATGTAAAAGTGTTCTAAGAAATACAAGAGTAAGGACTACGTTGGAAAATAAAATACAAAGTAGTAGAAAGAGAACGAGATCGCAAATGTCACAACGAGATAGAAAAACTAAAATTTGAAGAGATATTGTTGATAACCTAATAAGGTCAAACAAGTTAGTCTAAATACAATGAGTATAAAGGTTACATATCAAGAGTAGTATGGGCATTGAAACAGAACACCCAATGGGGTCAGAACCCATAGAAATTGGTGCAAAAAAGATAGAAACCGCATAGAAGGCAGTTAGAATAGGAGAGTCAAGAGAAACTAAACTCACCAGTTACAACACAGATTGTGAATGAAATTTTGGCTCAAGAAACACGGGTGGACAATATATCTACAATGCATAAGATCCTTTTTGACAACTTTTTCACAGAAGTTCAATAGGCACAACCACAACCCTGAGTGGCTTGGGACGATCCATATGTGAGTGTTAGGGGCCTGTTGGAGCACAAAAATTTTGAGACAATTATTGAAGATTGTTTTGCAAGTAAACTGCGTGGGATACAAGAAAAAGGGAAAAAAATAACGCACAAAGTAGAAGGCAGTTAGAAAAAGGACCAAGATGCACATCATTTAGGAGTAATGTTGTAAGTCATTAAGAAATTTTGGGGGTTTGGGGATATTTTGTAAACATCTAGGAAAGTAGTATGGTGAACTGTAGTTGCAGGAATTTTGTATAGTGCAATGCAGATATGTAATGGATACTTGAATTCATAATAGAATCCAGTCATTGTGGATGTAGCCCAGTTTGGGGTGAACCATGTTAAAACATGGTGTCCTTGTGTGTGTATTTATAATGTATAGTGCATGGTGTGTTTATTATGATTATTGTTTTGTTTACTGAAGATGATGATAAATATGATGCATAACAGTTATAGTAATCTTACTATCACATAAGGGTTCAAGTATGGAAACAATACATAGGTGAATGGATGTTATACTTATCCTGTATGAATGATTACTTTGTTGCATATGTTATTCGGATGTTGTAGAAGCCACACAGGTTGAATGCATTAAAGAAATGGTCTCCAATCCACTCATCACTATAGAAACGTGGTTCCTGAAGTCCCCATAAACACCTCAGGTGAGACTTCATCTTCTTCTAGGTGATGTCAAATGGACCAGTGTTTAAGGGTTTTGTTGGTTATTAATAGTTGAACCTTGGGTCTTCCCAATCTGTGCCAACACAACCTATGACACATGACATGTTATTATTGGTGACATGTGGTATATTATTGATCTATAATATGAAGACACATGGTGACACGTGAATGGTGACTGATTATGTTGACTGGGAATAGGTGGAGGCTTCGATTCGAGACATGTGGCACATAACTATAGAAGACATATGGAATCATACAATCTATGACACATGGAGACACATGAATGGTGACTCATTATGCTGACTAGGCATAGGTGGTGGTTGACTTAGCATTTAAAATTATATTTTATTAATCAATTTCCAAGGAAGGATTAATGCTTAAGTCTCCATACTCTTAACTTGAATCACATGTAAATCATAGTGAATTTTTTACTATAATCCATTAAGAATTTAATATCCCAATGCATGTGGGATAACCTCTTATTAACAAAAAGTCATTTTTTTATGATAGAAAAAAAAAATTAGATCAAGAGCCCACATTTTCCCATAGATTTAAGCTACAACTACTGAGTCATGATTTTTTAGAGGTCATAATTTGAGATATCAGTGACAAAATCACACAAATTGTATACCGTTACAAATTTATTTCAATGAAGAAGATGATGGTATAGGTTTCAAGGGATGAAATTGGCCACATTTTTCCCAAAAATTAAAAGAAAAGTCAACTTGTTTTCTGATGAGCCTACTTGAAAACTCAACTTCACGAGCTCATATCTTGAGATCCTGGAGTCGGATTTGGAAAACATTTATATCCTTGGAAATATAAAAATATGAATATCACATATGAATTCGTTTCAATGGCTGAAAATTTGATTATCCTACCCAGAAAATTAAAACACAGTCCCCCTTTTTTTTAAAGGGTAATTAATTAAATTTTAAAACTAAAAGTTTATTTAATTTTTTTTATTAAAAATAGAAAGGGACCCATTTGAAAGATGCATATGTTAATGATGTGAACTCATTTAAAACACTTAAATGAGGCATTAATTAAAATGAATGTTTCAAGAAGAAAATTGTACGAGAAATTCAAGAAAATAAAACCCTAACTTACTCAAGGAGTTAGAAGAAAAAATTTAAAAAGAAGAAGAATGGTTTCATTAAGGGTTCCATTTTTTCAGAGGGGAAGGGAAGAAGAGAAGAACAAGAAGGGATCGACCATGAATATACATACAAAATTTTGATTAGAAAATAGAGGCATCCATCTTCTCCTTTTCTTTTTCTTATTCTACATTGATTTCCCTTGGCTTTATGTTTGTATTTATGAACCAAGCATGGGATTGTGTTTCCAATAATATTTCTTGTATTCTTCAAATAATTTTTCTTATATGATCATGGAGAATTTACAACCATGAATATGATTGTAAATGATTTTGTATATTGTTGAAAATATTTCATTAAGAAAACTCTACAAAGAATTACCTCGGGGTGTGACTTGAATGATGTTTCAAATCATGTAGTTTATGAGGGTGAGATATTTGAAGTATGATTATCAAATTATCTTATGTTTTAACTACAATACTCTTTTAAAATTATTTCAGATTATCAAAAATTTTATCTCCTATTTCTTGTGAGAAGATATGGATGTATTTACTACTTGTACATGATTAAGAGGGTTGTATATATGATGTTGATCACAAATATATTTTGATGTTGAATCCTTCCTTCAATATTTTCTAATTGTAAAGAGATTTATTGATACATATAAATATCATATTAGGTTACTGAAGATCCATTTTATACATAAACACAAGTAATAAATATATGGGTTTTTTTGTATAAGCATTATCCCTAATACAAGATATTCAAGATATATTTTTTATCTAAAGAGGAGTACCAGCCCTATAAAACCGTAGGGGGATTCATACCCTCATGAATTTGATGTTTCAATATTAATAGACTCAAACATCAATAAGATTCCATTAAATTTTCTCTCAGTTTCATCTTTGGAGGATGAGGGATGTGGAGTTGTTTTGTATCGTGGACAGGCCTTACTATATCCAAAGGGAGCTACTCCGAACACAGTAGTAGTTCGTGTTGTCAAGTATGAGAGGTTATACAAGTTGCTTGGAAAAATTGTGTGTGAGTCCAAGGGGAACTTGGATTCAGGATTATGTCAGTGTCAGAGAGAGAAGGTTGCTCGGAAGAGTGAGTGGATACCAAGGACTCATGCTTATTCCATTACTCTCATAGGACTCAACTATTATGAGATGAAATTGATGGATGCTTAGGATAGTGAGGAGACTCCTTGGAGCATGTATTGGATGGATAGGTATCTAGATCAGAGTTCAATGTTTGTAACAATAGGGTCTTCCAATTCAGAAGGATTAGAGGATTGTAGTTCAAAGGGAGCAACTACAATAATAGATGGGATGATGGGGATGGAGATAGATGTAGGTGGAGGTTCCAGAAGTACCTCCCTCACTAAGAGGGAGTGTTAGTTTTTTGTAGCTCGGAGGTACTTTCGCATTGGCGATGCCTAGCATACAAAAGTGACTGAGAAAATTTCACTCTCTAGGAACTTATTTTATAAAGTTGGTAAGTGTACTTTTTAATTTAATGACTAAAAGTGACTTTATAGAGGTTGGGTCACTTAAGTGATTTAAGTGAACTCAATGTGAAGTTAAGTCATGGCCATTGATCCCGAGATGAAAATATTTAATCGTGTCCATTCAGATATAGGATGAAGGGTTTTAGTCATTAATGAGAATAAAAGGAAAAAGTGAGAGTGAAGAGGCACACTTTCCAAGAGAGATTTTGGTTCAAGAACTAAAAAAAGAGGAAGAACATTTCACAAAAGGAGTAGCAGGAGTATTGGGCACACAAACTGAGGTACCTTTCAACATTAAATATAGGGCCATACAACGAAGATTTGACTAGTTCATACAACATTTATTACTGGGTCATACAACAAGTTTTTATGCACTGAAAACAAGGGTTTTAGAGTGCATTAATTTCTAGTCTAAATATTTACAGGGATGTACTGTACCTACCACAAACCCAACAAATAAATTGAGGATTGTACTACTATATTTATTGTTGTACTAGGTCATGCATGGTCGTACATGCATAGAAATTGAGGCAACAATCTAGGAAAACAAATTGAGGTGGTGTTGGACACATTTGTGAGATAAGTACAATGTTTTAATTGGATGTAAAAAGTACTACTGTAATATTTTTAGGGAATTTCATATAAAAATATTTCTCTCTCACTGGTTTTCCCTTAGGGTTTTTCCAGTGGAATTTCCCAAATATCTGTGTCAAATATGAATGATATTTGTCTACTGTTCATTTATTTTCATTTCAAAGTTCTTAGTCATTTGTATTTATGATCATAAATACAATTGAATGTTTTGGGTTTAAATGCATTACTGTTGAAGTTTCATTGTAGACAAAAATCATACTTTGGCTAAGTGTTTGATGAAATCAATACAAGAGTACAACTAGTTTGTAGGTGAAATTTCTACATGGTATCAGAGGTTGGGATATGAGGTTCAATGGAAAATATTTTGACACTTGGATTTCCATGACTTGTAGGGGTTCTTACTAGGATTAAAGAAGAGAAAAACATTCTTTCTCAGCTAGACAAAGATGGCTTCCAGTATATGGTATGAGGGTAGGTTGGAGGGAATCTCCAACTACTTGTAATGGATGGTGATATTGCAGTTGTTCTCAAGGAGAACAAGCTGTGGAATTTTATGAGTACCACAGTGATAGTTCCTTCATCAGATCCCATTTCCCTACACCTCCATGAGGTGAAGGAAGAAAGGGCACAGAGGATAATCCTGGATGGTGTGAATGACCACCTAATCCCACATTTGGATAAGAAGATGATAGCCAAGGAAATGTGGGATGCATTGACAAACATGTATGAGAACAAGATCATAAACAAGAATATGGCCCTAAGGGACACTCTCCATAACACTAGGATGACCAAGGGAGAGAGTGTGTCCTCCTATGTCAAGAAGATCAGGTAGGTGAATGATGAGTTGCAAATTGTTGGTGAGACTATTCCAAACTTAGATTTGGTTTTCATATCCTTGAAGGGATTCACCAAAGAGTGGGACATTTTTGTGAAGTGCATGGTGGGAAAAGAGAAATTTCCCTCTTGGGAGAGGCTATGGAATGATTTTACTCGGGAGGAGATCTAAGAGGGATGTAAAAGTAGAGATCACAAAAAGGAAGAGGGTGGTGTAGATGAGGAGACTTTTTCTCTTGTGGGAAAGAGAAAAGGAAAGAAGAAGGACATGAGAAAAGTAAAATTATTTGAATTTAATAAGAATGACCAATACACTAGTCAATGTCCGAACAAGAAGAAGGGAAATAATGATGCAGAGGTATCAAAATCAGCTAAGTTTGATGATTTTGATGATAATTTCAAGAAGGAATTTTGTCTGATGACTGTTAGGTGGAAATATTGTCATTTAATTCCATTGTAGTATTTTCCCAACTATTTAATTTGTCAATATGAGGTTTGTAGGCTTATGAAGAACACACACTATATATTCAAGACTGAAGTAGAAGTAATCTAATCTAAATTTTTGAAATGAAATTAATCTAGTAAAGCATTACAACATGTGAAGAGTTGAATGACAGAAGACATATGTGAGCTCACACAATATATCAATCTCAAATTATATTACAAGAGTCAAATGACAAAGCATTAAAGAATAACAAAGCTAAGAATCAAAGCAAAGAATCCCCTTCTCCTAGTTACAAGACTAAATTATGAATTACATTCCCCCAATTATGAATAACATGATTCTCCTCATGAAGAGAGAACACTCTCTTATATAAATGAGTGTCATAATTATAGATCCACAATATTCTCAACTTATTCCTTCAAATCCTCCACTCATATATTGGATAAGATATCCTATCAAAATCTCCAAGATCTTATCCTTTGAATATGCCTGAATGATTGTCCCAAATATTCTTCAAATCTTCAAAGCTTGAAGATGAAATTCGAATTTGAGGTTAGGTGGTAATATTTGACTTTGTTGAAATCTTCACATATGCCTACACACATCATCAAACTCATCCAACCTTGATATATAATGAAAATATGTTATTTTTATAATATTTAATCATACATTCACTTATAATACTAAAATGAATAAAGTGGAAAATAATAAGGTGAAACCCAAATGTATGTATGGAAATGGTATGATAAAAGGTTTATTAGGACCATGAAATGTAAGGGATGGTGAAGGAAAAGAGGATATAAATGTGACATTTTTTATTCCTAACATACCCCCCAACTCAACTTGTTGCATGTTCTCATGCAACCATGCATGGATCTTCTCGAGAAATTTTGGAATTTAAACTATGGCTTTGATTTATGATGTCCTTTTAACAATGAATGTTTCCAGGGTATGAGATACAAGAGTAACAACATGTGAAATATGTGTAACAACATGCAAAATTTTCTTATGGTTGGTTCTTGTGTGACAACAATGAATACAAAAGATGTTGATTTTTGTGTTAACAACATTCATTTCACTTATTGATTTTCTTGCTGCAATACTTTAGCCATGTACTCACTGGAAATAATAAACTATCAATGTGCATAAGAGAGCATCATTGAGTATAAGAAAGCCTTTTTTGTATCTTTATGAATCATGCCAATATGTATATCAATCGAAATGCAACGAAGTGTTGTTGAAATAGAAATGTTATTGAATCATAAATGGAATGATGAGATGGTAAAATGGAATAATGGTAATGAATATGTGGTGGAATAGTCCCCCCCCCCCCAACTGAATCGGTTGCATGCCCTCATGCAACTTAGTGTAGGTCATGGAAGGAAAGAGAGCATGGAGAGGAAAATTTCCAAAATATTCAAGTCGTCATATAAGGAATTGTGTGATTAAATCTTAGAAAAGAACATACCTCCACTTACCCAAAAATTAGATGTAGTTGTTGCGGTTGCTGGATCAAGAAAAAGTGATTGGTGTTGTAGCTGCAACTGCTGCAGAAAAGAATATCTAACTGTGACTAATGGAAGATGGAAGGTGTCACTGCTGCAAGATCAAGAAAATGGAACTGCTAATGCTATTGTTGCTGTAACTAGATCATGGGAAGTGAAGGAAGTTGAACTGTTACTGCTTAATCATGAGAAATGTGGAAGGAAGAGAATAGGGAACTATGGTACTCTCATAGATCAGAAATTAAACTGCTGCAACTACTAAGGGGATCATGAAAAAGTGTATAGTTGTCATCTGCTACAAACTTATGGTACAATTATAATCATGCCAATGAATGTTTCAGTGTCAAGCATGAAGATAAATCATTGGATTACCATCCATTGATGAATGTCATTAACCAATGTGAGACAAACTCACCAGTGATGTCAATGAGTATCAAGGTACCTGAGTACATCTTGTGAAGTACGAATATATGGGCTGATGTTGAGCCACTTGCAAGATCTAACGATCAAGGGACATTGATGTATTCCCATGATTACTAGTGAGAGAGCTTGCCATTAAGGTATGCAATCCTCAAGGTACTCAAAAAATGAACTCTATTCTATATCCCAGATAAGGTGTCGAGGTCGATGGGGAAAAACTGTTGAAAGGTGGGCCTTAAGGAATCCCACATCAGTCAAAAAGAGTTTATAAAAAGAGTGGTAGGACTATAGATGTAAATATATCAATAGTAACAAGGTTTATGGAAAGGAAATGTAATCATGGAAAGAGGGTTTGTTTTATTCAGAAGGAAAACTAGAGAGGCAAAAATGAATTGAAAAAGATAAAGGAGTGTATGCGATTTAGAAAAATAAGTGTGTGAAATCGTGAAGGATAAGTCAATGGAAGATGACTTCAACAAAAGGATGACCAATCAACTTTTGAAGGAGAATTGGGATAGTGTCTCATCATGAAATTTGGAAAAATGCTGAAATATGGGTATCATAGCATGGTGTCTCATCATGGTCATTGTGTAACAACAAATATCAAGATGCGTGAAAATTTGTTGTTTATCAACAAACATCAAGATGCACAAAAAGTTGTTTTGTAACAACAAAATGTTTTTGATGAGTAACAACTCCTTCAAGTTGTCTAGCAAACATGTTTTTCTGAAAAATATCACTTTGTCATAAAATTTGATTGTCTTTGAACCTGAAAAATCTTTAGCACTAATCCTGCATAAAAACTATGAGATTTTTGAAAAACATATCATGCAAATGCAACAAATCAAAGAAATAGACTGTGTTTTTATACCTGTTTCCCTTGCATACTTATTTGTATTAGCTGTATCAAATCTTCCCATGTGCATACTAACCAGTTGATTAGAATTGTCACTAAAGTCTGGGAATATTAAATATGTTGCTTGTCAAATTTACCCAAGAAATTAGTTAAGCTGCGCCATTGATTTTGATTGTTTTTCTGCATAATCAAACCTATACATCATCAACTATATTGAACCTTCATAGCATACAATAATTTGTGACAAATATCAACCTGTAATAAAACACAAACGTCAATCCTGAAGAAAGTAACATAATGCTTGCAAAAATACATCAATCATTGATGTCGAGAGCACAAATATGTTATTAAAATTTTATTAACTCTTCCCTCCTAAATTAATACATTTTGCTCATGGTTCTGAGTTATTCTCTTTAATTTTCTCCATCATGCATGTAATCAAAGATCTATCAAAAATAAATTAATACTAACCACAAAGGACTCCTCCTTTAAGAATTGTCGAGAACAATTTTCATTCATCGAAATGATTGCTACTCAGATATAACCTCAAAATGAACTCGAAAGTACTATGGAAGACACTAAGTATATTAAATTTTGTTATAACCCTTCCTTCGACATTGGTCCAGGTAAGCTATCGAACATTGCATGTTTCTTTTGCTACGCATGGAGGTGTTCTAGGCGTTTGCAAATCAAGGCATCCAAGGCGTTTGCAAATTGAGGCAGTTGTACCAAAACAAAGCATGGTTCTTTGTAGGACGCTGACCAGTAATTGGTCAGACCCTTTACTATCACAAAGATTTTCCATCCACAAATAAACTTTATTGTGCTCAAAGGGTGAGGACAAATAATCTCTGCAAATGGAGGTAATGGAGATATTCATTATTGGGTCTAAGAAGTGTGCGCACAATCCTCACTCCATATAGTATCCACTTGTTACCCTACACATGACTAGAGAGAGTTAGCATTAACACAAAAGGAAGCATAGCTATATGAATGCATGGCTCTCAATAGTTACAAATACTCATAAATATAATGATGAGACAAGAGGATGGATATCCCTGGA
>JZKD02S0288226.1:148521-166358 GCA_000966675.3 Picea glauca
AATACTAAAATGAATAAAGTGGAAAATAATAAGGTGAAACCCAAATGTATGTATGGAAATGGTATGATAAAAGGTTTAATAGGACCATGAAATGTAAGGGATGGTGAAGGAAAAGAGAATGTAAATGTGACATTTTTTAGTCTTAACAATGAATTGTATTTTAGGTAGTGGTTATCTAGTGTGTGAGGACATTGAAGCATGGTTTGTGGACAGTGGAGCATCTCAACATATGATGAGAATGAGGTCAGTGTTCCTTATTTTTTCATAGATAGACTCATATTGCTATGTGGGTTGTGGGGATAGAAACATACATGTAGTGAAGGGGATTTCATGTGTGATATTCCATCTAGAGTCAAGATTATTTCTGAATGTGACTGAGGTGTTGTTCGTTTGAGAGATTACAATAAATTTTCTCTTAGTGTGAACTTTGAAGGATGAGGCATGTGGAGTTGTTTTCTATTGTGGGTAGGTCTTCATATATGCATAGGGATCTACTCCAAACACAATAGTAGTGTTTGTTGTCAAGTATGAGAGGTTATATAGGTTTCTAGTAAAAACTATGTGTAATTCCAAGGGGATCTTCAATTCAATATTAGTGTTAGTGTCAGAGAGAGAGAAGGTTGCTCAAAAGAGTGAGTGGATATCGAGGAATCAAGATTCTTTCAGTACTCTCAAAGGACTCAACTGGTTTGAGATGACACTAATGGATGATCAGGATAGTGAGGAAACTCTTAGGAGAATGTATTGGATGGATAGGCCTACAGATCAAAGTTCAATGTAGGTAGCAAGAGGGGATTTCAGTTCAAAGGGAGCAGAGGCTTCCATTTCAAAGGGAGAAACTATAAGAACATATGGGATGATGGGGTTGGAGACAAATCCAGGTGGAGGTTCCAGAAGTACCTCCCTCACTAAGAGGGAGTGTTAGTTTTTTGTATCTCAGAGGTACTTATGCAATGGTAGTGCCTAACATGTAGAAGTGACTGAGCAAATTTCACTCTCCAAGAACTTTACTTTATAAAGTGATTTTATAAAGTTGGTAAGTGTAATTTTTAGTTTAATGACTAAAAGTGACTTTATAAAGTTTGGATCACTTAAGTTCTTTAAGTGAATTCAATCTGAAATTAATCCATGACGGTTGATCTTGAGACAACAAGATTTAATCTTGGCCATTGAGATCTAGGATCAAGGGTTTTACTCATTAATGAGAATAAAAGGAAAAAGTGAGAGTGAAGAGGCACACTTTCCAAGAGAGGTTTTGGATGAAGAATTGAAGAAAGAGAAAAAGAATTTGCAGCAAGAAAGGAGGTGTATTTCACAAGGATTATTGGGAACATAAACTGAGGTACCTTTCAACATTAAAGGCATGACCCTATAGTGAATATTTTATGTAGTCGTACAATATTTATTATTGGGTCATACAACATGTTTTTATGCATATAAAATGAGGGTTTTAGGGTGCATTAATTGCTAGTCTAAATATGTACATGGCGATATTGTACCTACAACAAACCCAACACAAAAATTAATGTATGTACTACTATATTTACTGTTGTACTAGACCGTATAGGGTTGTACAAGCACAAGCATTGAGGCAACAATATGGGCACATAAATCGAGGTGGTGTTGGATTGATTTCTGAGATAAGTACAATGTTTTAGTTGGCTATAAGAGGTACAATTGTAATCTCTTTCTTTCTGGGGGTTTTCATAATAAAAATATCTCTCTGTCACTGGTTTTCCCTTAGAGGTTTTTCTAGGGGAATTGCCTGAATATATTTGTGTCAAATGTGAATGATATTTGTCTAATGTTCATTTATTTATGCTGCCAATTTCTTAGTCATTTGTATTTCTTCTCATACATACACTTGAATGTTTTTGGTTTAAATGCATTACTTTTGAAGTTTTATTAGAGACATAAATTAGAGTTTGGCTAAGTGTTTGACAAAATCCCTACAAGAGTAAAACTAGTTTGTAGGTGAAATTTATACATGTTGTAGTGAAATGCACTTTGAAGTGGGGGATTGGGTGTTTCTGAGGCCACAACCATACAAACAAATGTTCCTCAAGAAAAAAAAGGATAAAAATTAAAACCCAAGTGATATGGTCCTATAAGGTTTTGCAATGATTGACAATATATATTACAGATTGGAGTTTCCTCCTTCTTCATTTGTACATATAGTTTTTCATTTTTATTATTTTAAGGAAGGAAATTAATGAAGACTATTTTCCAGAGCTTGATGAAGAGGGAAAAATCATACTAGAACTTGAAATAGTCATGGAAACACAAATAAATTTGATATAGTCATGAGTAAATTTTCTCATCAAGTGGAAGAACTTTCCAATAGGAGATATGACTATTGGGTATATGTTATATTCTTTGCATGACTAGATGTAGTGTCTTCTATGTTGTGCCAGGCATGCAAGTGGGTTTGAGTGGGTGGGGGGGGTTGTGTGGGGGTTCGAGGGTAGCGCCCTCGATATTTTGTTTTTTCCTCAGGAAATGTGCCAGATTTTTGCCTCATTTTTCATGTCCCCTAGATTTTCATGTCCATTGTTGGGCAGTTTTTCAGCGTATGGTTTTTTCCTATGGTTTTCTATTTTTGGTTAAGGAATTAGGGTTGTTAACTAATCCAGGTAATTGGGTTAGGGTTTTGGATGTCGTTGACTCCCATATGTATATTGTATTGTAAATAATGTATCACTATGAATGAATACATAATATGTTGGTTTTCTTGGTTTGGATTTCCAGGGGAAAAATCTCTCTGTAATGTGTGTATTTTCCATTGTATATTTTTTGTTCTTTTATTGAAAATCTATTTGTGGAAAAATATTGCATAAGGTTAAAATCTGCATTTGGTATTAGACCTTTGTTTTCTTGAGGGGGATGCCTTTGTAGTAAATGCTTTGGATCGAGACTGTGATAAGCCTTGTTACAGTGGGAGATATGTGGTATTTATTTTTCATGTGAAAATAAATGGTGAGAAATTCGAAAATGGAGATCGAGAAGTTTAATGGGAAAATTTTTGAGTTGTGGAAGCTCAAGATGGAATATATTTTGGTGGAAATAGATTAGTAGATTGTGGTGGATCTAGGTAATGCACTTATAGGAACTTCAACAGATGAATGGAAAAAGTTGGATTGGAAGATGAAGAGCACAATTTGACTATGTCTCTCAGATTCAATATTATTGAATGTGTCAGAGGAAGCTACAACCAAAGATTAGTGGGATAAGTCTGGGAAATTGTATCAGTCTAAGTCCCTAGTAAATAAAATTTTATTGAGAAAGAAGTTGTATAACCCAAGGATGAGAGGCGAAGACTTGGTGGCAAAGCATTTGAATGCCTTCAATACTGTGTTAAGTTAGTTAGTATCTGTTGAGATTAAAATTTTAGATGAAGATAAGTGTAGCAGTTTATTGTTCTCTTTACCAGACTTGTGGGATAGTTTGGTTGTGGCTATAGGTAGTAATACAACTACCTTGAAGTTTGATGAAGTGGTCTCATCTTTGTTTTCGGAGGAGATGAGATAGAAGAACATGGAAGGACATAACACAAATTCATTATTTGCAAGAGGATTCTACCATGAAAGAAATAGATCTAAGTCCTCAAGTGGGAGATCTAAGTCTAAGGATAGATCTAAATCTCCCAGAAAGTTTGTAAATATATGTTGGATATGTGTAAAAGAAGGGAACTAGAGGAAGCAATGTAGATCCAAAATTGAGAAAAATAAGGGATCTAAAGAAGATCCTTATAGAGAAGAAAATACCTCCAAGGAATAAGGAGGGGATGTGTACTTGGATTATTCAAGAAAACATGTAGATCATGAGGCATGGTTGGTTGACTCAGGTGCATCCTTTGATATGACTCCCCACACAGAGTGATTTTGTGAATATGAAAGGTATGATGGAGGTAATGTTTTCCTAGGTGATGACTTGACAACTAGAATCATAGGACGAGGAAAATTCAAGTTGAGGCTCATATATGGAAGGATTAGAACACTACCTGGTGTTCTGCACATCCCAAGTTTGGCCAAAATTTTTATTTTTGTAAGAAAATGGATGATTCATGAGTAAGAACAATATTTGAAAAGGAAACCTGCAGGATGGTTCGAGGAGAAATGGTGTTGTTGAAGGGAGTTTGGTTTGGAACTTTGTATAAGCTGAAAGGAAGAACTATCAGTGATGGGTGTAATAGTTCCATTGTTCCTAATATTGGAGTTGAAGAAGAAATAATTCCTACAGTCTCTAGAGAAAAGGTTATGATGTGGCATCAAAGATTGTGGCATATCAGAGAGAAGGGTCTTCGACTACTACACGGTAAAGGTATAGTTGAAGGTATGTATAGCTTCTCTTTGTATTTGGATTTTTGTGAAAATTGTGTATATGGGAAGCAGAATTGGGTAATATTCCCCTTTGGTGCAATGAGGGAAGAAGGAATTTTACAGCTAGTTCATAGTGATGTGTTTGGCCATATGTCGGTTCCATCATTGGGAAAATATGTGTACTATGTCTCATTTATAGATGTCTTCTCAAGGAATACTTGGATATATTTCCTCAGGCCAAAATATGAAGTCTTTGACAGGTTTAAAGATTTTAAGGCTCTTGTTTAGAATCAAACAGAGAAAATAATTAAGCTATTGAGGACAGATAATGACAGAGAGTTCTGCGGGAATGAATTGGAAGAATTATGTAATAAGTGAAGTATATCAAGGCATAAGAATACTCCATATACACCTCAGTATAATGAAGTTGTAAAAAGGATGAACATGATGTTTATGGAAAATGAAAGGTGCATTCTTAGTGGTGTTGGGTTAGGGAAATAATTATGGGCAGAGGCGGTGGGTATTGCATGTTACCTGGTCAACAGATCACCCTCATCATGATTAGATGAAAAGAATCCACAAGAGGTATGGCTTGGTAAGAAAACTTCTCTCACACATCTCAAGGTATTTGGTTGTGAGGCTTATGTTCATGTTCCAAAGGAAAACATAAGTAAGCTAGATAAGAAGATTCGAAATTGTTTCATGGTAATAAGTATGGCTGTAAAGTTTATAAATGTGGGAACTTGTTGAGGGTTCTAAAATTTATTTAACTAAATAGCAGGAACCAAACCCGCCACTGAGGCCCAATTATACTCTACAACGTTTGATAGTGGAATGGTTCTCCAGATCTATCGATCCAGCCAAATAATCAATGGTCTTTATGTAGTGATTGACATGATATCTTCTTATGAAAATTCCTCCTTCAATTTAAACATTCTTATTTGTATTTTATTTTATTAGGTGGGTTTGTTAAAAGATATGCGCTAGTATAAACTAGATGGGTAAAGGGGAAATATTAACTACTGAAGAAGGCTGAGCTTGGGATAACCCTCATGCTCCAGCATGCAAAAAAATGATTTTTATACCTATGACAATCCTAGTACTAATACATCAACTTTTTGTTATTCTAATTATTTACTGAGATACGATTATCGAAAGAAAACATACATGCAATAAAATGATGGCAAGAAAAATAGTTTCATTAGCTCTAACAATTAATCACACATGAACACACCAATTTGATTTCCATCATTAGAGACAAGAACTATAAAAATATTGAATCAACTGACTTATCAATAGATTTAGAAACTCTTACTCATTATAGCATCCATTGATGAGATAAAATTAGAAGTAATTCCTTCTTATGATCCAATCACACACACCTTTGATGTAAAACAAAAGTTTGTCTCTGGTCCTAAATAGGAGTTATCAATTAAGATAGTTCTGAAATAGTTCTTTACACTTCCAAAAATAAGGGTCTTTTTCAAAACCATCGACCTCTTCTAAAAGGTCAATCCTCTTATTTATAACAAATTATTAACTAAATATAACTATCAAAAGTGCAAGCTAAGTAAAACAAAACATTGCCACATGGCACTTCTATCTCTTTGTCTTCTAAGAGTCATCAAATGGTTTCACTTAAGTGGATGAATCTTCTCATACTTTGACCATTTGACAAATATTTCCTCACATGTGTTGGCATACGAGAATTCGTGTTGGTCCATCGAGGCTGAAAGGATATCCTTTATTTCTACTTCACGTGATTGATACTTGACTAATTTAACACTTAACTATTGTAATATTGTTCGAGCCTTGATCGAGTGCTCCATGAACTGTTGCACTTGACCTGACGCCATGTTTGCCACCTTTTCTATCTTTGCAGTCCACAATGAGTCTTGTTATGCATGTTGTTTGACTTTGTCATGCAAGTCGACAAAGTCCTCAGTTGAGAAGAACTTTGGCAGACCGATGTCTCTCATTCTCTGACTGATCTTGGTCCAACTTCTTTCAAAATCAGTGCATTTCTCTTGAATCTCCCACTGAGGTTATTGGGCCATATTCACCCAATATTTGATCGACATCCTTATACAATCGATGTTTTTGTCCCTTAGCACCCTAATGTCATGCTCTTTGGCGTCTCAACCCTTTTGAACTGCACTGATGTAGTCAATTATTTCCACCGCTTGGTGGGAATTATCATACCATATTTCCATGTCTTTTCATGTTGCTAGCACCATAAGGGTGTCTTCTTGGAAGTCAACTATCCCTACAGTGAAAATGTGCCGCTCACTCATGAATTTTTTGTAGGCATTTTGGAATTTGCTTCTCAAAAATAACATGGCCTTTGTAGAGTCTTGATAATATTTCGCCAAATGGCGAAGATAATCCAATTCCTTTAGCACAACAACCAAATTATCTTCATATTTACTTGCTATATCTAGGGTGGAATCTGTATTATTGGCCCTTGGTTATGGAAGTAAGCGAAGTCTCATGCATGAAAGGTCGAGGGATATATACAAAATTCAAGGTGAAGTACAACAAGAAGGAAGCATTGCGCAGTATAAATCCCCTGGGAGAGGAAACTTCAACCCTCGTGGTGGATTCCAAGGAAGAGGAAGAGGAGGAGGTATGGGTCGAGGTGAAGGAAAGATAATCTATTATAACTGTTCAGAACCAGGACACTTGGCAAGGGATTGTCAGAACCATTGTACCACTTGCAGCTATTGCAACTCCTTCGAGCATGTTATCAAGGAATGTCCAACATTGCTGGAAATACTTTAGGAGAGATGGGGACCTCAACAGAACCCTCAAATACAATTAATCAAAGAAGAACCTTGCTGATCATATCCTAGAGTCATTGTTATCACTAGAGGAGGCATTGTCATAGGAGAGGATAAAGTGATCCAAGGAAAGACTACAGAAGAATCAGGAGTGAGGAAAGCTACAGAGAAAACACAAGTGTTTGATGAAAAGAAAGAAAGACAAATATTTGAGGAGGACAAGAAAAGAATTTGGGAGAGACCAAGGCTCTTCATCGAAGTCATGACCAGAAGTAAGAGAATTTGGAATGCCTCTAGTATTTGACCAGTCTGCTTCTCCCGGAGATGGAAAAGAGGTGAGTAAACTTGTCAATTTCTTATATACGTTTATAGAGATGATTAAAGATGATAAAGCCATACACAAACTTCAAAATGTTGTCAGACAGTATGAGATAGGAAGGGTAGATCCTTTACTGAATAAAATAGTACATCAACTATCCAAGAAGAGAAGGAAAAATAAAGAAATACACTTTAATTCTCAGATTGGAGAGTATGATATAGACTATGTGGTCCTCAGCTTAGGGTGGTAGGTCAATGTCATGACCAAGCAAACCAGGGCACTGATGGGAAAATCTAAGTTGATCTATTCCCCTATCAATATTAGGATGGATAACTAGTAGGTAGTAAGCCCCTTTGGAATATTGGAACATGTCACTCTAGACATCGATGGAGTAAGGACATTTGCAGACTTTGAGGTGATTGAGATAGTTGATGATAGATGTCCTTACCCTGCGGTGTTAGGAATTGATTGGGCTTTCAATAATTCCATTGTGGTTTATTTAAAGAAAATAAAAATGACATTTGAAGGAGATGGCCTTAGGTTCATCACACCTTTAGATCCCTATGAATTTCAAAGATACACAAAATCCATCAGAGAATAAGACCACTCCTATGACCTAGAAAACATATAAAAATTAACAGCCAGACAATAGGACTACATTAATCCTATGGTGGATGGGAATTTGAGCTGGTGAAGTGACAACACATGTTCATCAAATTCAGAAGAAGCACTGGAGAACTGGCAGAACAAAATGTATGAGGCATATACAAGGAGATGTGCTAGATTAACCAGAGAAGTTCATTGGATCAGCACAATAGTGAGTAACTTACCCACCTTTGATGGTCTGAATCCTCTAGAAGCATTCTTGTCGGACTTTGAAGAAAGTGTACCAACACAACAAATATTGTTGGCAATGGATGAGGCCCTGAAATAAACTCTAGTGAGATGGTTGGGGACACGCAAAAACAATATTACATACTGGGTACAATGTCACACTTTGATGATAGCAAGATTTTCAGAGAAAGTAGAAAGTTGCGAAGTTAGATACACAGGTCGAAGTTGTCCAAAGGAAAATGTGAGAAGTTGTGAGGAAAATTGGAGCAACATCTCTCAAGAATAGTGGGTGCACAAATTTATAAACATGCTGGACACAACCCCTATCAACTGGTACCTACAAGAAAAATTGTGCCTCATCCCTGCAGATTGGGAAGGCATGACCCAGAACTTTGTAACTACCTTTTTGTTTGAAATCCAATATCCTACAGTAGATCAAGAATTATAGGTCATAAGACAGAAAGTGTTCAAGGAGACACCTAGCCTCCCTTTGGAACAAGAAGAGGATGAATGGACTGTGCCCCTTCAGAAGTTGCAAGGTTGTTACAATATAAATGTAGCCAAAGACGATGATCCAAGGAATGTGAACATCACCGAAACAAAAGGCCAAAGAGACATAAAAGGACCAGGAGTTGAACTACCTTTCATTGGAAAGTCGATCTATATCAATAAATTCAACATTGGAACAGAGAAGACACCAAAACTTACAAATGTTGGAGATTATTGGGATGCTTCCACTATTGAAAATATCACAGAGTTGCTACATGAGTATCAGGACTTGTTTCCAACCAAGTTCACTGAGATGAAGGGTATTAAAGGGAATATGGGGGAGATGAGGATCCCTTTGAAACTAGATGCCAGGCCAGTCAAACAAAGAACTTACAGATTGAACCCTAAATATAAGGAGAAAGTGAAATTTGAGCTCAATAGAATGATGGAAGAATGAATCATAGTTCCTGTTGAAGAGTCAGAATGGATTAGCCCTATGGTGGTACAAGAAAAAAATACAGGAGAGATCAAGATCTACGTAGATCTCAAGAAGTTGAATGATCCTTGTTTTCATGACCCATTCCTGACACCATTTACTAATGAAGTGTTAGACAATGTAGGAGGACAAGAGGTATATTCTTTTATAGATGAATTTTTCAGGATACCATCAGATCCATATTGCCAAGGAAGATTGACACAAGACCACATTTGCAACAAAATGGGGATCCTACCAGTATACAATGATTCCATTTGGATTGAAGAATGCACCAACCATCTTTTCCAGGGTGGTGTTCGAAGTGTTTAAGGGGTTTTTACATAAATTCCTGGAAGCATATTTTGATGATTGGACTACTTTCAACATTTTGCATAATCATATTGAATGTTTAAGACTAATGTTGGATAAGTGCAGACAGAGCCAGATTTCCTTAAACCTGAAGAACTGCATCTTATTTTCACCCTTCGGAGTGCTTCTAGGTCATATTGTGTGTAAGCAGGGATTGTTGGTAGAACCATCCAATATTGCCATTATAGTCGATCTACCCCCTCCTACTTCAATCAAATAGGTAAGCACTGCGTTGGGACACACTGGATACTACAGGAAGTTCATTAAGGGATATGCACATATTATAGCACCCATGGAGAAGCTTTTGAAGAAAGACTGTTAGTTTCATTGGACAAAGGAATGCCAACATAGTTTCGACACACTGAAACAAAAAATGGTTACTATGCCTATTCTAGTTTTAATAGATTGGAGTAAGGAGTTTCATGTGCATGTCGATGCATCTTCCATTGCATTAGGAGTTTTTTTAGCACAACTAGGAGCTGGAGACATCGTCCACCCATTAGCCTTTTCTAGAAGAAATCTATCAACAACTGAGATTAATTACAGCATCACTGAGAGAGAAGGGTTAGCCATGGTGTACGTGCTGCAGAAGTTATGACACTACTTGTTGGGAGGACACTTTAAAATGTTTAATGATCACTCTGCATTGAAATACTTAGTCAACAAGCCAGTGTTGGGACGAATAATATGAATATGGCTTCTGTTATTCCAATAATATGATTTTGAGATAGTGGTTAATCCAGGATGAATGAACAAAGGCCCTGATCACTTGTCGAGGTTGGTACATGGAGAAGATCCTACTAGCTTGGAGGATACACTACCAGATGCATAGTTGTTGGACATTATAAAATTCGATGATCACCTTGCAGAGATAGTCTAGTTCCTGTCAACAAGAATGGCACCTAGTGACTATACAATTATTCAGAAGAAACACTTGGTAGGACGCATTGCATATTTTTCAATTATAGCTAGACAGATATACAAGATGGGACACGATGAGATATTGAGAAGGTATGTTATGGAAGCAGAGATACCATTGATCCTCGCAGAAGCACATGAAGGAATCGAAGGAGGACACTGTGCATGGAAAGCAACAACGCAAAATATTCTTAGGGCTAGCCTTTGGTGGCCTTCTCTACACAAAGATACTAAGGATTATTATAGAGCCTACGATTCATGTCAAAGAGTTGGGAAACCATCCAAAAGAGATTAAATTCCTTTAGCACCACAGCTGACCCTACAAGAATTTGAGAAATGGGCCATTGACTTCGTGGGACCTATAAACCCACTAGGGAAGCGCACAGGAGCTAGATACATAATCACCATGACCGAGTATTTGACTAGATGGGAAAAAACAAGAGTAGTTAAGTACTATAGTAAAAATACAGTTGTGCACTTCATAGTTGATGACATCATAACTAGGTTTGGATGCTCGAAGACCCTTATAAGAAATCAAGGCACACATTTCATCAATAAGACCGTTGAAGCCTTGAATCAGAAATTTGAAGTTCACCATCAGAAGAGAACACCATATCATCCACAAGAAAATGGGACAGTTGAAGCATTCAATAAACTATTGGAGATAGAGTTGATGAATATATGCAGTGTGAACATGGATGACTGGGATTTGAGAGTACCAACAGTATTATGGTCCTATAGAACCACTTGCAAGAAACCAACCATGAAGACCCCCTTCAAATTGGTTTATGGTATAGAAGCAATTGTACCCATGGAATATTTGGTTCCTAGTCTGAGAATTGCAGCCTTTATATATATGGATGATAGTGGCATTGTGAAAGAGAGGCTTGTGCAGTTGGTCGAACTGGAAGAGGACATATTTATTGTAGGATTTCACCAGCAGGTTCAAAAAGAAAGAGAGAAGGCCTACCATGACAAACACATAAAAAAGAAGGCATTTAAGTAAGGTCATTTGGTATTGGCATATGACAGTAAGTTCATGAAGCATCCAGGAAAGTTCAGAACACATTGGCTTGGGCCATATGATGTTTCCTATGTTACAAAAGGAGGAGTTGTGTAGTTGAAAAATTTGAATGGAGAATGGAAGGAGGGATTAGTGAATGGGAGCTGGTTGAAATTGTATTGTGACAACCAACTTCCTCACAACTCTCAGTAAAAGAAAAAGGAAAAGGGTCTAGGTACCAGGTGTAGTTGAAAATGGGTACCAGACACAAAAAAGACAATCTGCACAAGGAACGAAGGGAGGACTCGAGATGGAAGCACAAGCTGCCTCGCGCAGTCTGAAGTTGAATCACAATAGAAGGACCACATCTGAAGTGTCGCGGGAGATGTCATAGGTGAGTGTTGGGGGCCTATTGGCCCTTGGTTATGGAATCAAGTGAAGATCAAGGAATAAAAGGTTAAATCAGAATTACGCGAAGGACACAGTGACTAATATTGGGTTGAAGTGGGTAGAAGAGCAGAAAATATGGTGAAAAGTAAGAGAAAGTAAGTCGTTGGATGAAGAGATCGAGGATGATAGATCAACAAAGAAGACAGATCATGGAAAACTCAGCAAGAAAAAAAAACCATCGTTGGATGATTTAGAGCATCGCATGAGAATGAAGGAAATACAGGCTGGCGAAGCCCTAAGAACACGGGTCAAGTTAACTTAGGGTTTTGGACACCTAGGGTTTTGGTATCTAGGGTTTTGACACTTAGGTCTTTGCCTAAGGTTGTCAGTGAGCTATTGCAATGTAAAAATAAGAACGTAGATGAGGGAAGAGGGTTGATTCTAGTTTTTTTTATTGGAATGAGTGATTATTGTGGTGTGAGAGAGAAGTGATAGGTGTAAGAGCCTTCTGGTATTGTAATATCTTCAGTTGGGTGCGGAGATCAGTCCTACAACTAGGTGTGCAGGAAGGGGAGAGATAGAGAGGAGAAGAAAGAAGATATGCTAGCTAATAGTGTATACAAGAACTGTATGCTTCATATTAATATATTATAAAGCACAATTCTGTGGACATAGCCCTAGAGAGAGGGTGAACCACGTATATCTTGTGTTGTGTGCGATTGATGCTTTGTTCTTTGTCATTTGATATACTGCTATTGCATTACTGTGTTAGATCTGATAAATAGTTGTGCAGAGTAGATATGATATGGTAAGTGATATATAAATATTGTATTGTTCTTGTATTAGATCCACTTGGTATTCTCTTTGGTTGTAGACATTTCTTTCTTGCAACCCCCCCGTATCTTCTTCGGGTGAGACTGCATCTACCTCACAGGTGTTGCCAAAAGGGCCAGTAGTTAGGGCTTGTTGGTTCTCTCTTGGAGTTGAACCCTGGGTCTACCCTTATGAAAACAATCCTCATCATTTCTATTAGTCCAAGGTCATTTTTCAAATGAACAATGATCCTCTGCACCCCTTGTGTTAAGAGTAATCCCCTTCTCTGTGCCTTTGTTGTCTCTACAACTCTGATTTATTCCCTGGACCTGAGGGCTTATTGAGATGAATTCTCTAATATTTCCACCCATTTTTCCATGCTCATGGCCTTGAACCTGGTCATGTTTGGGTTGGTCACCCTCTGCACCATCTCGTCCTAGTCCTAGGTGCTCTCTGTGAAATGTTTTTCCTCAAACTTATCATGTGCATATTACCAGTAGGATTATACTTGTGAATCATGTTGGAGGACCATGCATTTAGGGTCATGCTTGCGGAATCCTCCTATCAGGAACCTGAATTCAAGTTGGATCAACCCTTCTAGTTTGGCTTGAGAAATATCTTTCACCAGATAAAACCCTATATGAAACCATAGGGTATGAAAGCATGTTTCTTGTCTTTGACCAATGTGGCATTATATCCCTGTAGGATGGTATAATAATAGATTTATCCCAAAATGATATTGTCTGGGACATGAGAAGGTAGGATATGTGGTGCTCTGGTGGCCCAAAACAATCTGATGTAGGTTGAGTGTTCGTCTAAATATCAATGGCCTATCTTTTCTATTATTTTCTTGGCTTCCACATATAGTCTTGGGCATTCCTTCATAAAAATAATAAAATAAACGCGAGTGGTGAATTCATCGCATATGAGTGCATAAGACTTCTTGTACCTATTCTCCCATAGTATGCTGAAGTAGACGCCAACCGGAGCTCCGTAACATGCCATCTTATATTCATGCCGAGGAAGACGTTCCTTGCACACATGACATCGAGTAGGTATGAGTCCATGTAGAAAGTGGGTGCCTCCACTTCCTTCGGCGTTTAAGCCTACTTTACACAGATGCTCAATTGTTTTGAGATTATCGCTCCCCAGTTGAAGCTACTTTAGACGATTTCTACTATGTATTCTAAAGGCATTCATGCTTCTAAAAACTTGGAGAAATCCTTTTCTCCATATAGCCGACATACGAGATCCATCAAATAGATGTATGGCTCCCTCAGGTTGATTGTTCTGTACCATCCATTTCTCCAGTTAGTGAACTTATTTTCCTCCTTCCACCATGAATTCATCAACTAACTGGTTTCATGTAATTCATATAACTTCACCACGAAGTCCGTTTTGAGCCACTCCTCTGGGTCCCTAAGATTCTAGTATTTATGGACCTCTGTTGGGAGAAAACATTCGACACATCCACAATTTGCATCATTGATCAATAATTTATGCTCTTCCATGTCTTCGATGAGCCATTTAAGAACCTATATGAAGGGGGAAATAGGGGTTATGATTTCCACCATGTGTAAATACGAATGTGGAATATTCGGGAACACCTAGTCATCGAGCACCCTTACATCTGGGTCACTATGTGGGATATACTCTGGGTATTTTTCTCGGATAATTATTTTGAATAGATCTCCCAACTGTGGGAGAGCTACCTCAGATCCAGTTCTTTCCTCTATATCAACAAAGTTCAAAGGTTGGAAAAAATATTTCTTCATTACTATTTTGATGACAGGCTCCACCCTAGGATCGTACTCCAACTGCCTCACAGTCCCTGGAGAAGAACCTTCTTCTATCTTAGCTTCATTCATCTTTGGTGTTCTAGGAAAGCATCTGGTTCTTGGATTTCATGGCAGAATATTACCTCTGAAGCTTGTTAAACCTGGTTTAGATAATCACAGAGTTTGTGCAGTCTTGTGACACTCACTTTGCTCCTTCATATGCTTTGGAATTCAACTTACACACACAATGAATTTGTTCAAAATCATTCTAGAGATTTAAACAAGAATGAAGTTACCTTGTCACATCAGCCATTCAATTCAGGTTATGAGTGTAATTTCATCAAATATACCGCCAGATCTGTTATCTCTCTGTAAATTCCCAGAGGTTGTCTCTAGGTAGAAGAAATTTACTAGAGGTAACTTTATCCAACTACTTCGAAACTGAGATCTAGCCCTTCCAGTTTCAGAGAGAGATCTCTCTGTAAAATTTAACTTTGTTTTAGATTTCATATGTTAGGATAGTTAAATAAGTGAGATTGTGTTGTTTGTTTTATCAAAATGGTTGAAATATCACTTACACATCCATTGGGATATGGGGTTTGTTTTATAAAGTTTGAGATCAACAAACATATTTTATAAGGTGTTTTCACAAGGAAGGATAATGAATCTGTTAGATCCTTTCAAAATTAAATGATAGATAGTAGAAAAGATGAGATAATCAATTATAACCAAGAAGCATTTAATAATTTCTTAATCATAACATCATAAGATAAACATTTACATCTTTAAAATCCAAAAACAGAGTATACAAAGATAAATTTTGCAACTTCAACTTCTTTTAAATGATCAGATATAGAAAAAATAAATGATTATGAAGATAGGAACACCATTCAACAAAGAGAGGAAAACATCACCAACTACTAAAACGTAGCAATGCTGTGAAATGTCATTTTATTACTGGTAGATCTCTGATAAAAATTACAGTTCTTACAACTTGCTTGGGCGTAAAGATCAACCCTCAGTACCTTGAAATTTGAAGTATATATAGAAAAAAGTACAATCGATCCTATCATTAATGATCAGGACGTGGAAAAATCTAATGCTAACTAACTAGATAGAATAATACTAAATTGTAGGAACTGCTTATGATCTATCGAATTCTCCATGTTGATTTTGGGAGAAGTTGTTGGTGAGTCATCAACTTGACTTTTACTATTATGGATGTTGACTTGTACATCCACCTCATCTTCTACTCGATAAATTTCCACAACTCTTCCCATCTTTTCTGATTTGGGATAGTGACTTTTAGCAACCTGCAGTAGATTTCATCCATCTCAGTATATTTGGAAAAAGTCGGTCTGGTAATAAAAATGTACTTGATTTCTTGTTGGATATTGAGATCTAACTGGAGAGTTTCTAGGACTGCCTTACCTGTTATGATTCCTTGTATCCCTGATAATTTGGAGCTATCCTTTTCCACCATGGAAATATTTTGCTTGTAGTTGGGAAGCGTCATCAGCTTGTCATTTAGAACCAACAAACCAGGAAGACCTTTCTTCTGTAATGCCTCAATCTTCCTAAAGAATCTTTAAACTCCGCTCTCCATGATTTGGGATTTCTCCTCTAGTTACAACATCGGTCCTTTTTTAGTCAGAACTCTCTTGACTTCGAGGATGGTCTCCATCCTATCCTCAATCTTCAAGTTTTCCATCTCTTCTTTATTTTTTGAATTGAGAAACCTAATGATTTCATTTTCTTCTGTGGGCATTTCTCCTAACTCTCCCTTGATCCTATTGATGGTCTACTTTCTCCTCAACACCAGCTCATGTTGTTCAAACATGATTTGCACCATGGGCCAGATTTCATTTATGGATTTGGAGATATCCATCCAAATGGTCTCTTTGGCTTCTACTAGTGTTTTTCCCACAACTGTCTACTTTTGCAGCTATTGTAGCTCCTGCTTCATTTTTTCTGATGTGTGTCTCTCTATATTGTAGCTGGCTTGGAAAGAAGATTTCATCTCCTGGAGATTCTCTACCTCTTTTTCCAACCTTTTGATTTCTGATTCTTGTAAGGTCATCTCTTCCATTCATCTTGCTAGCTCTATAGATTTTTCTAGAGCTATTAATGGGGTGACTAATGGAAGTTTTGTTGTGGTAGTTACTGAAGCTGTTACTGTGCTAACTCTTGTGAGGGGAATTGCACTCAGTGGGATGACATTCATGGGTGTTTTATGTTCCTTCTCCTTTATTAACCTTTCCAACTCTTCTTCCATCTCTTTTATCTGCGCATTTTGTTCCATGATCAACTTTAGCAACTCCTCATTCTCACCTTATGTCTTAGCCATCTCTTTATCTTAGGAGTCTTCTACAACAGACAACTTTAGCTATTTCCTCAAAGATGCTATGTTAGCATTATTTTTCTTGAGCATCTCCTCAACTGCTTTCACATTTGAGGGGTCATACCCAATTTTGAGCACGAATTATTCTAAGGACTTAATCTTGTTATCCTTTGCAAAGGATGATATTTTATCTAGCTTTAATTGGGTATAAACATTGTTCAAAGAAACCCGTAATTTGGAAGTAGTAGTGTAAGCATTGGCCAATGTTGAGAAAACCATTTCTCCAGTCTACCTATGCATATCCATCTAGTCAGCTGGATGTACATCCTTAGCATCAAATTCGAGTGTGGATATTTTGTAGTCAGTGATTTCCCTTGGATGAGGTACTTGTGCATGTAGAAAGGCCATGTACATTCTCCCCTTATCTTTGTTGAAAGAAGAGAGAAACCTATGATGTTTTTTTGATGTTTTCTTCCATAATTGAGCATAAGTGTTGTTAGCCAACCTCTCATTTTTCTTCTCAATCATATCATATTTCTAAAAAATACTCAACTTTACAGCTCCTTGATTTGGCTAATTGATTAGTGACGTGTCAGTATGTTTCTTAGATGAAGGAGTAGATGTGATCTGTTGGTTGTTGCAGAAAATATATGACTACTCTCCTTCGACCACTGTCATAGACTGGGTCTCTTCCTCTCCAGAATTTCCAATTGTGTGACTAATCTTGGGCCTTTTTGTGTAAACCTGGAACTCTTCTGAGGACACTTCAATCATTGAAGGTGAGACATCCTTCCTGGGTATTTTTTCCTTGGGTTCTTGTGGCATAGTGGTTTGTGAGATGACAGCTAGAGGAGGATGCAGTTCTGTGTCTTCCAGAGTGTTGGACTCCCACTCTATTTCATTCACAAATTTCTCGATCTCTGGTTTGAGTCCATTAGCATATGGGGAACTTTTGTTCTTAGATATCATCTCTGCAATAATCCCACATAGAACATAGTGCCAAAGGAAA
>JZKD02S0288226.1:186571-199378 GCA_000966675.3 Picea glauca
CATTGTTCCTAATATTGGAGTTGAAGAAGAAATAATTCCTACAGTCTCTGGAGAAAAGGTTATGATGTGGCATCAAAGATTGTGGTATATCAGAGAGAAGGGTCTTCGACTACTACACGGTAAAGGTATAGTTGAAGGTATGTATAGCTTCTCTTTGTATTTTGATTTTTGTGAAAATTGTGTATATGGGAAGCAGAATTGGGTAATATTCCCCTTTGGTGCAATGAGGGAAGAAGGAATTTTACAGCTAGTTCATAGTGATGTGTTTGGCCATATGTCGGTTCCATCATTGGGAAAATATGTGTACTATGTCTCATTTATAGATGTCTTCTCAAGGAATACTTGGATATATTTCCTCAGGCCAAAATATGAAGTCTTTGACAGGTTTAAAGATTTTAAGGCTCTTGTTTAGAATCAAACAGAGAAAATAATTAAGGTGTTGAGGACAGATAATGACAGAGAGTTCTGCGGGAATGAATTGGAAGAATTATGTAATAAGTGAAGTATATCAAGGCATAAGAATACTCCATATACACCTCAGTAGAATGAAGTTGCAAAAAGGATGAACATGATGTTTATGGAAAATGAAAGGTGCATTCTTAGTGGTGTTGGGTTAGGGAAATAATTATGGGTAGAGGCAGTGGGTATTGCATGTTACCTGGTCAACAGATCACCCTCATCATGATTAGATGAAAAGAATCCACAAGAGGTATGGATTGGTAAGAAAACTTCTCTCACACATCTCAAGGTATTTGGTTGTGAGGCTTATGTTCATGTTCCAAAGGAAAACATAAGTAATCTAGATAAGAAGGTTCGAAAGTGTATCATGGGTATAAAGATGGTCTCAAAGGTTATAACCTTTGGAACCGATTGAGGGGTCTGAAATTTATTTAACTCAATAGCAGGAACCAAACCCGCCACCAAAGCCCAATTATACTCTACAATGTTTGATAGTGGAATGGTTCTCCAGATCTATTGATCCAGCCAAATAATCAATGGGCTTTATGTAGTGATTGACATGATATCTTCTTATGAAAATTCCTCCTTCAATTTAAACATTCTTTTTTGTATTTTATTTTATTAGGTGGGTTTGTTAAAAGATATGCACTAGTATAAACTAGATGGGTAAAGGGGAAATATTAACTACTGAAGAAGGCTGAGCTTGGGATAACCCTCATGCTCCAGCATGCAAAAAAATGATTTTTATACCTATGAAAATCCTAGTACTAATACATCAACTTGTTGTTATTCTAATTATTGACTGAGATACGATTATCAAAAGAAAACATACATGCAATAAAATGATGGAAAGAAAAATAGTTTCCTTAGCTCTAACAATTAATCACACATGAACACACCAATTTGATTTCCATCATTAGAGACAAGAACTATAAAAATATTGAATCAACTAACTTATCAATAGATTTAGAAACTCTTACTCATTATAGCATCCATTGATGAGATAAAATTAGAAGTAATTCCTTCTTATGATCCAATCACACACACCTTTGATGTAAAACAAAAGTTTGTCTCTGGTCCTAAATAGGAGTTATCAATTAAGATAGTTCTGAAATAGTTCTTTACACTTCCAAAAATAAGGGTCTTTTTCAAAACCATCGACCTCTTCTAAAAGGTCAATCCTCTTATTTATAACAAATTATTAACTAAATATAACTATCAAAAGTGCAAGCTAAGTAAAACAAAACATTGCCACATGGCACTTCTATCTCTTTGTCTTCTAAGAGTCATCAAATGGTTTCACTTAAGTGGATGAATCTTCTCATACTTTGACCATTTGACAAATATTTCCTCACATGTGTTGGCATACGAGAATTCGTGTTGGTCCATCGAGGCTGAAAGGATATCCTTTATTTCTACTTCACGTGATTGATACTTGACTAATTTAACACTTAACTATTGTAATATTGTTCGAGCCTTGATCGAGTGCTCCATGAACTGTTGCACTTGACCTGACGCCATGTTTGCCACCTTTTCTATCTTTGCAGTCCACAATGAGTCTTGTTATGCATGTTGTTTGACTTTGTCATGCAAGTCGACAAAGTCCTCAGTTGAGAAGAACTTTGGCAGACCGATGTCTCTCATTCTCTGACTGATCTTGGTCCAACTTCTTTCAAAATCAGTGCATTTCTCTTGAATCTCCCACTGAGGTTATTGGGCCATATTCACCCAATATTTGATCGACATCCTTATACAATCGATGTTTTTGTCCCTTAGCACCCTAATGTCATGCTCTTTGGCGTCTCAACCCTTTTGAACTGCACTGATGTAGTCAATTATTTCCACCGCTTGGTGGGAATTATCATACCATATTTCCATGTCTTTTCATGTTGCTAGCACCATAAGGGTGTCTTCTTGGAAGTCAACTATCCCTACAGTGAAAATGTGCCGCTCACTCATGAATTTTTTGTAGGCATTTTGGAATTTGCTTCTCAAAAATAACATGGCCTTTGTAGAGTCTTGATAATATTTCGCCAAATGGCGAAGATAATCCAATTCCTTTAGCACAACAACCAAATTATCTTCATATTTACTTGCTATATCTAGGGTGGAATCTGTATTATTGGCCCTTGGTTATGGAAGTAAGCGAAGTCTCATGCATGAAAGGTCGAGGGATATATACAAAATTCAAGGTGAAGTACAACAAGAAGGAAGCATTGCGCAGTATAAATCCCCTGGGAGAGGAAACTTCAACCCTCGTGGTGGATTCCAAGGAAGAGGAAGAGGAGGAGGTATGGGTCGAGGTGAAGGAAAGATAATCTATTATAACTGTTCAGAACCAGGACACTTGGCAAGGGATTGTCAGAACCATTGTACCACTTGCAGCTATTGCAACTCCTTCGAGCATGTTATCAAGGAATGTCCAACATTGCTGGAAATACTTTAGGAGAGATGGGGACCTCAACAGAACCCTCAAATACAATTAATCAAAGAAGAACCTTGCTGATCATATCCTAGAGTCATTGTTATCACTAGAGGAGGCATTGTCATAGGAGAGGATAAAGTGATCCAAGGAAAGACTACAGAAGAATCAGGAGTGAGGAAAGCTACAGAGAAAACACAAGTGTTTGATGAAAAGAAAGAAAGACAAATATTTGAGGAGGACAAGAAAAGAATTTGGGAGAGACCAAGGCTCTTCATCGAAGTCATGACCAGAAGTAAGAGAATTTGGAATGCCTCTAGTATTTGACCAGTCTGCTTCTCCCGGAGATGGAAAAGAGGTGAGTAAACTTGTCAATTTCTTATATACGTTTATAGAGATGATTAAAGATGATAAAGCCATACACAAACTTCAAAATGTTGTCAGACAGTATGAGATAGGAAGGGTAGATCCTTTACTGAATAAAATAGTACATCAACTATCCAAGAAGAGAAGGAAAAATAAAGAAATACACTTTAATTCTCAGATTGGAGAGTATGATATAGACTATGTGGTCCTCAGCTTAGGGTGGTAGGTCAATGTCATGACCAAGCAAACCAGGGCACTGATGGGAAAATCTAAGTTGATCTATTCCCCTATCAATATTAGGATGGATAACTAGTAGGTAGTAAGCCCCTTTGGAATATTGGAACATGTCACTCTAGACATCGATGGAGTAAGGACATTTGCAGACTTTGAGGTGATTGAGATAGTTGATGATAGATGTCCTTACCCTGCGGTGTTAGGAATTGATTGGGCTTTCAATAATTCCATTGTGGTTTATTTAAAGAAAATAAAAATGACATTTGAAGGAGATGGCCTTAGGTTCATCACACCTTTAGATCCCTATGAATTTCAAAGATACACAAAATCCATCAGAGAATAAGACCACTCCTATGACCTAGAAAACATATAAAAATTAACAGCCAGACAATAGGACTACATTAATCCTATGGTGGATGGGAATTTGAGCTGGTGAAGTGACAACACATGTTCATCAAATTCAGAAGAAGCACTGGAGAACTGGCAGAACAAAATGTATGAGGCATATACAAGGAGATGTGCTAGATTAACCAGAGAAGTTCATTGGATCAGCACAATAGTGAGTAACTTACCCACCTTTGATGGTCTGAATCCTCTAGAAGCATTCTTGTCGGACTTTGAAGAAAGTGTACCAACACAACAAATATTGTTGGCAATGGATGAGGCCCTGAAATAAACTCTAGTGAGATGGTTGGGGACACGCAAAAACAATATTACATACTGGGTACAATGTCACACTTTGATGATAGCAAGATTTTCAGAGAAAGTAGAAAGTTGCGAAGTTAGATACACAGGTCGAAGTTGTCCAAAGGAAAATGTGAGAAGTTGTGAGGAAAATTGGAGCAACATCTCTCAAGAATAGTGGGTGCACAAATTTATAAACATGCTGGACACAACCCCTATCAACTGGTACCTACAAGAAAAATTGTGCCTCATCCCTGCAGATTGGGAAGGCATGACCCAGAACTTTGTAACTACCTTTTTGTTTGAAATCCAATATCCTACAGTAGATCAAGAATTATAGGTCATAAGACAGAAAGTGTTCAAGGAGACACCTAGCCTCCCTTTGGAACAAGAAGAGGATGAATGGACTGTGCCCCTTCAGAAGTTGCAAGGTTGTTACAATATAAATGTAGCCAAAGACGATGATCCAAGGAATGTGAACATCACCGAAACAAAAGGCCAAAGAGACATAAAAGGACCAGGAGTTGAACTACCTTTCATTGGAAAGTCGATCTATATCAATAAATTCAACATTGGAACAGAGAAGACACCAAAACTTACAAATGTTGGAGATTATTGGGATGCTTCCACTATTGAAAATATCACAGAGTTGCTACATGAGTATCAGGACTTGTTTCCAACCAAGTTCACTGAGATGAAGGGTATTAAAGGGAATATGGGGGAGATGAGGATCCCTTTGAAACTAGATGCCAGGCCAGTCAAACAAAGAACTTACAGATTGAACCCTAAATATAAGGAGAAAGTGAAATTTGAGCTCAATAGAATGATGGAAGAATGAATCATAGTTCCTGTTGAAGAGTCAGAATGGATTAGCCCTATGGTGGTACAAGAAAAAAATACAGGAGAGATCAAGATCTACGTAGATCTCAAGAAGTTGAATGATCCTTGTTTTCATGACCCATTCCTGACACCATTTACTAATGAAGTGTTAGACAATGTAGGAGGACAAGAGGTATATTCTTTTACAGATGAATTTTTCAGGATACCATCAGATCCATATTGCCAAGGAAGATCGACACAAGACCACATTTGCAACAAAATGGGGATCCTACCAGTATACAATGATTCCATTTGGATTGAAGAATGCACCAACCATCTTTTCCAGGGTGGTGTTCGAAGCGTTTAAGGGGTTTTTACATAAATTCCTGGAAGCATATTTTGATGATTGGACTACGTTCAACATTTTTCATAATCATATTGAATGTTTAAGACTAATGTTGGATAAGTGCAGACAGAGCCAGATTTCCTTAAACCTGAAGAACTCCATCTTATTTTCACCCTTCGAAGTGCTTCTAGGTCATATTGTGTGTAAGCAGGGATTGTTGGTAGAACCATCCAAGATTGCCATTATAGTCGATCTACCCCCTCCTACTTCAATCAAATAGGTAAGCACTCCGTTGGGACACACTGGATACTACAGGAAGTTCATTAAGGGATATGCACAGATTATAGCACCCATGGAGAAGCTTTTGCAGAAAGACTATTAGTTTCATTGGACAAAGGAATGCCAACATAGTTTCGACACACTGAAACAAAAAATGGTTACTGTGCCTATTCTAGTTTTACTAGATTGGAGTAAGGAGTTTCATGTGCATGTCGATGCATCTTCCATTGAATTAGGAGTTTTTTTAGCACAACCAGGAGCTGGAGACATCGTCCACCCATTAGCCTTTTCTAGAAGAAATCTATCAACAACTGAGATTAATTACAGCACCAATGAGAGAGAAGGGTTAGCCATGGTGTACGTGTTGTAGAAGTTATGCCACTACTTGTTGGGAGGACACTTTAAAATTTTTAATGATCACTCTGCATTGAAATACTTAGTCAAAAAGCCAGTGTTGGGAGGAAGAATATGAATATGGCTTCTGTTATTCCAATAATATGATTTTGAGATAGTGGTTAATCCAGGACGAATGAACAAAGGCCCTGATCACTTGTCAAGGTTGGAACATGGAGAAGATCCTACTAGCTTGGAGGATACACTACCAGATGCATAGTTGTTGGCCATTATAAAATTCGATGATCACCTTGCAGAGATAGTCCAGTTCCTGTCAACAGGAATGGCACCTAGTGACTATACAATTATTCAGAAGAAACACTTGGTAGGACGCATTGCATATTTTTCAATTATAGCTAGACAGATATACAAGATGGGACACGACGAGATATTGAGAAGGTATGTTATGGAAGCAGAGATACCATTGATCCTCGCAGAAGCACATGAAGGAATCGAAGGAGGACACTGTGCATGGAAAGAAACAACGCAAAATATTCTTAGGGCTAGCCTTTGGTGGCCTTCTCTACACAAAGATGCTAAGAATTATTATAGAGCCTACGATTCATGTCAAAGAGTTGGGAAACCATCCAAAAGAGATTAAATTCCTTTAGCACCACAGCTGACCCTACAAGAATTTGAGAAATGGGCCATTGACTTCGTGGGACCTATAAACCCACTAGGGAAGCGCACAGGAGCTAGATACATAATCACCATGACCGAGTATTTGACTAGATGGGAAAAAACAAGAGTAGTTAAGTACTATAGTAAAAATACAGTTGTGCACTTCATAGTTGATGACATCATAACTAGGTTTGGATGCTCGAAGACCCTTATAAGAAATCAAGGCACACATTTCATCAATAAGACCGTTGAAGCCTTGAATCAGAAATTTGAAGTTCACCATCAGAAGAGAACACCATATCATCCACAAGAAAATGGGACAGTTGAAGCATTCAATAAACTATTGGAGATAGAGTTGATGAATATATGCAGTGTGAACATGGATGACTGGGATTTGAGAGTACCAACAGTATTATGGTCCTATAGAACCACTTGCAAGAAACCAACCATGAAGACCCCCTTCAAATTGGTTTATGGTATAGAAGCAATTGTACCCATGGAATATTTGGTTCCTAGTCTGAGAATTGCAGCCTTTATATATATGGATGATAGTGGCATTGTGAAAGAGAGGCTTGTGCAGTTGGTCGAACTGGAAGAGGACATATTTATTGTAGGATTTCACCAGCAGGTTCAAAAAGAAAGAGAGAAGGCCTACCATGACAAACACATAAAAAAGAAGGCATTTAAGTAAGGTCATTTGGTATTGGCATATGACAGTAAGTTCATGAAGCATCCAGGAAAGTTCAGAACACATTGGCTTGGGCCATATGAGGTTTCCTATGTTACAAAAGGAGGAGTTGTGTAGTTGAAAACTTTGAATGGAGAATGGAAGGAGGGATTAGTGAATGGGAGCCGGTTGAAATTGTATTGTGACAACCAGCTTCCTCACAACTCTTAGTAAAAGAAAAAGGAAAAGGGTCTAGGTACCAGGTGTAGTTGAAAATGGGTACCAGACACAAAAAAGACAATCTACACAAGGAACGAAGGGAGGACTCGAGATGGAAGCACAAGCTGCCCCGCGTAGTCTAAAGTTGAATCACAATAGAAGGACCACATCTGAAGTGTCGCGGGAGATGTCACAGGTGAGTGTTGGGGGCCTATTGGCCCTTGGTTATGGAATCAAGTGAAGATCAAGGAAGAAAAGGTTAAATCAGAATTACGCAAAGGACACAGTGACTGATACTGGGTTGAAGTGGGTAGAAGAGAAGAAAATATGGTGCAAAGTAAGAGAAAGTAAGTCGTTGGATGAAGAGATCGAGGATGATAGATCAGCAAGGAAGACAGATCATGGACAACTCAGTAAGAAAAAAAAACCATCATTGGATGATTTAGAGCATCGCATGAGAAGGGNTGTTGTCTCTACAACTCTGATTTATTCCCTGGACCTGAGGGCTTATTGAGATGAATTCTCTAATATTTCCACCCATTTTTCCATGCTCATGGCCTTGAACCTGGTCATGTTTGGGTTGGTCACCCTCTGCACCATCTCGTCCTAGTCCTAGGTGCTCTCTGTGAAATGTTTTTCCTCAAACTTATCATGTGCATATTACCAGTAGGATTATACTTGTGAATCATGTTGGAGGACCATGCATTTAGGGTCATGCTTGCGGAATCCTCCTATCAGGAACCTGAATTCAAGTTGGATCAACCCTTCTAGTTTGGCTTGAGAAATATCTTTCACCAGATAAAACCCTATATGAAACCATAGGGTATGAAAGCATGTTTCTTGTCTTTGACCAATGTGGCATTATATCCCTGTAGGATGGTATAATAATAGATTTATCCCAAAATGATATTGTCTGGGACATGAGAAGGTAGGATATGTGGTGCTCTGGTGGCCCAAAACAATCTGATGTAGGTTGAGTGTTCGTCTAAATATCAATGGCCTATCTTTTCTATTATTTTCTTGGCTTCCACATATAGTCTTGGGCATTCCTTCATAAAAATAATAAAATAAACGCGAGTGGTGAATTCATCGCATATGAGTGCATAAGACTTCTTGTACCTATTCTCCCATAGTATGCTGAAGTAGACGCCAACCGGAGCTCCGTAACATGCCATCTTATATTCATGCCGAGGAAGACGTTCCTTGCACACATGACATCGAGTAGGTATGAGTCCATGTAGAAAGTGGGTGCCTCCACTTCCTTCGGCGTTTAAGCCTACTTTACACAGATGCTCAATTGTTTTGAGATTATCGCTCCCCAGTTGAAGCTACTTTAGACGATTTCTACTATGTATTCTAAAGGCATTCATGCTTCTAAAAACTTGGAGAAATCCTTTTCTCCATATAGCCGACATACGAGATCCATCAAATAGATGTATGGCTCCCTCAGGTTGATTGTTCTGTACCATCCATTTCTCCAGTTAGTGAACTTATTTTCCTCCTTCCACCATGAATTCATCAACTAACTGGTTTCATGTAATTCATATAACTTCACCACGAAGTCCGTTTTGAGCCACTCCTCTGGGTCCCTAAGATTCTAGTATTTATGGACCTCTGTTGGGAGAAAACATTCGACACATCCACAATTTGCATCATTGATCAATAATTTATGCTCTTCCATGTCTTCGATGAGCCATTTAAGAACCTATATGAAGGGGGAAATAGGGGTTATGATTTCCACCATGTGTAAATACGAATGTGGAATATTCGGGAACACCTAGTCATCGAGCACCCTTACATCTGGGTCACTATGTGGGATATACTCTGGGTATTTTTCTCGGATAATTATTTTGAATAGATCTCCCAACTGTGGGAGAGCTACCTCAGATCCAGTTCTTTCCTCTATATCAACAAAGTTCAAAGGTTGGAAAAAATATTTCTTCATTACTATTTTGATGACAGGCTCCACCCTAGGATCGTACTCCAACTGCCTCACAGTCCCTGGAGAAGAACCTTCTTCTATCTTAGCTTCATTCATCTTTGGTGTTCTAGGAAAGCATCTGGTTCTTGGATTTCATGGCAGAATATTACCTCTGAAGCTTGTTAAACCTGGTTTAGATAATCACAGAGTTTGTGCAGTCTTGTGACACTCACTTTGCTCCTTCATATGCTTTGGAATTCAACTTACACACACAATGAATTTGTTCAAAATCATTCTAGAGATTTAAACAAGAATGAAGTTACCTTGTCACATCAGCCATTCAATTCAGGTTATGAGTGTAATTTCATCAAATATACCGCCAGATCTGTTATCTCTCTGTAAATTCCCAGAGGTTGTCTCTAGGTAGAAGAAATTTACTAGAGGTAACTTTATCCAACTACTTCGAAACTGAGATCTAGCCCTTCCAGTTTCAGAGAGAGATCTCTCTGTAAAATTTAACTTTGTTTTAGATTTCATATGTTAGGATAGTTAAATAAGTGAGATTGTGTTGTTTGTTTTATCAAAATGGTTGAAATATCGCTTACACATCCATTGGGATATGGGGTCTGTTTTATAAAGTTCGATATCAACAAACATATTTTATAAGGTGTTTTCACAAGGAAGGATAATGAATCTGTTAGATCCTTTCAAAATTAAATGATGGATAGCAGAAAATATGAGATAATCAATTATAACCAAGAAGCATTTAAGAATTTCTTAATCATAACATCATAAGATAAACATTTACATCTTTAAAATCCAAAAACAGAGTATACAAAGATAAATTTTGCAACTTCAACTTCTTTTGAATGATCAGATATAGAAAAAATAAATGATTACGAAGATAGGAAAAACCATTCAACAAAGAGAGGAAAACATCGCCAACTACTAAAACGTAGCAATGCTGTGAAATGTCATTTTATTACTGGTAGATCTCTGATAAAAATTATAGTTCTTACAACTTGCTTGGGCGTAAAGATCAACCCTCAGTACCTTGAAATTTGAAGTATATATAGAAAAAAGTACAATCGATCCTATCATTAATGATCAGGACGTGGAAAAATCAAATGCTAACTAACTAGATAGCATAATACTAAATTGTAGGAACTGCTTATGATCTATCGAATTCTCCATGTTGATTTTGGGGGAAGTTGTTGGTGAGTCATCAACTTGAATTTTACTATTATGGATGCTGACTTGTACATCCACCTCATCTTCTACTCGATAAATTTCCACAACTCTTCCCATCTTTTCTGATTTGGGATAGTGACTTTTAGCAACCTGCAGTAGATTTCATCCATCTCGGTATATTTGGAAAAAGTCGGTCTGGTAATAAAAATGTACTTGATTTCTTGTTGGATATTGAGATCTAACTAGAGAGTTTCTAGGACTGCCTTACCTGTTATGATTCCTTGTATCCCTGATAATTTGGAGCTATCCTTTTCCACCATGGAAATATTTTGCTTGTAGTTGGGAAGCGTCATCAACTTGTCATTTAGAACCAACAAACCAGGAAGACCTTTCTTCTGTAATGCCTCAATCTTCCTAAAGAATCTCTAAAATCCACTCTCCATGATTTGGGATTTCTCCTCTAGTTACAACATCGGTCCTTTTTTAGTCAGAACTCTCTTGACTTCTAGGATGGTCTCCATCCTATCCTCAATCTTCAAGTTTTCCATCTCTTCTTTATTTTTTGAATTGAGAAACCTGATGATTTCATTTTCTTCTGTGGGCATTTCTCCTAACTCTCCCTTGATCCTATTGATGGTCTACTTGCTCCTCAACACCAGCTCATGTTGTTCAAACATGATTTGCACCATGGGCCATATTTCATTTATGGATTTGGAGATATCCATCCAAATGGTCTCTTTGGCTTCTGCTAGTGTTTTTCCCACAACTGTCTACTTTTGCAGCTATTGTAGCTCCTGCTTCATTTTTCTGATGTGTGTCTCTCTATATTGTAGCTGGCTTGGAAAGAAGATTTCATCTCCTGGAGATTCTCTACCTCTTTTTCCAACCTTTTGATTTCTGATTCTTGTAAGGTCATCTCTTCCATTCATCTTGCTAGCTCTATAGATTTTTCTAGAGCTATTAATGGGGTGACTAATGGAAGTTTTGTTGTGGTAGTTACTGAAGCTGTTACTGTGCTAACTCTTGTGAGGGGAATTGCACTCAGTGGGATGACATTCATGGGTGTTTTATGTTCCTTCTCCTTTATTAACCTTTCCAACTCTTCTTCCATCTCTTTTATCTGCGCATTTTGTTCCATGATCAACTTTAGCAACTCCTCATTCTCACCTTATGTCTTAGCCATCTCTTTATCTTAGGAGTCTTCTACAACAGACAACTTTAGCTATTTCCTCAAAGATGCTATGTTAGCATTATTTTTCTTGAGCATCTCCTCAACTGCTTTCACATTTGAGGGGTCATACCCAATTTTGAGCACGAATTATTCTAAGGACTTAATCTTGTTATCCTTTGCAAAGGATGATATTTTATCTAGCTTTAATTGGGTATAAACATTGTTCAAAGAAACCCGTAATTTGGAAGTAGTAGTGTAAGCATTGGCCAATGTTGAGAAAACCATTTCTCCAGTCTACCTATGCATATCCATCTAGTCAGCTGGATGTACATCCTTAGCATCAAATTCGAGTGTGGATATTTTGTAGTCAGTGATTTCCCTTGGATGAGGTACTTGTGCATGTAGAAAGGCCATGTACATTCTCCCCTTATCTTTGTTGAAAGAAGAGAGAAACCTATGATGTTTTTTTGATGTTTTCTTCCATAATTGAGCATAAGTGTTGTTAGCCAACCTCTCATTTTTCTTCTCAATCATATCATATTTCTAAAAAATACTCAACTTTACAGCTCCTTGATTTGGCTAATTGATTAGTGACGTGTCAGTATGTTTCTTAGATGAAGGAGTAGATGTGATCTGTTGGTTGTTGCAGAAAATATATGACTACTCTCCTTCGACCACTGTCATAGACTGGGTCTCTTCCTCTCCAGAATTTCCAATTGTGTGACTAATCTTGGGCCTTTTTGTGTAAACCTGGAACTCTTCTGAGGACACTTCAATCATTGAAGGTGAGACATCCTTCCTGGGTATTTTTTCCTTGGGTTCTTGTGGCATAGTGGTTTGTGAGATGACAGCTAGAGGAGGATGCAGTTCTGTGTCTTCCAGAGTGTTGGACTCCCACTCTATTTCATTCACAAATTTCTCGATCTCTGGTTTGAGTCCATTAGCATATGGGGAACTTTTGTTCTTAGATATCATCTCTGCAATAATCCCACATAGAACATAGTGCCAAAGGAAA
>JZKD02S0288226.1:243937-259928 GCA_000966675.3 Picea glauca
AGTTTTAGTTTGTTTTAATTTAATTCTTACTTATAGTTTTGTTTTGTTTTCTCTAACCCTTTCCTCTACAGTTGTCATGCTCAGCAAGACCCAACTGGGCATGTAAGCACCCTTTATTTGCTCACCAAGTGACAAATTGGGTGAAAACAGATTGGCGACCATACTGGGGAGAAGGTATCAATTCCTCCCTCATTTGGGTTTATTTTGCTTTCCTTTTGGTTTCATTAACTTGCAGGTACACAAACCGGCCTCTGCCGACCTGCTAACCAGTCAATTCACAAGAGAATTGGGAGAAATCCATCCGGATTTTATTTGTCGGCCTCTTGCCATAGGTGCATGGGTATTTCAACCCACAGACATGCATCGTGCGTGCATGCGCCTTCACCGCAGTCTGTCTCTGTGTGCACGCGCTTGTTCTCTTGATTATGTGCACGCATCAACGCTCTATGCGCGCTTGTCTACACTAGAGGTTGTGCATCTGAACTAAATTTTACATTGTAAGGTATTGGGATGTGGTGAAAGTCATTTTCCTTCTTAAGAATGATGTTATGCATGCTATAAATACTGCACCACTTAGACCCCTCAACTTATAAAGGGGATAGTCAAACAAACATAGACACTTAGGTGGATAAAAATTATTTTCTCTTATTTTCTCTTTGCCATGTGGATGGCTTGCTTTGATTTATAATATAAGTTGGAAAATCATACTTAATCACACCTAACTCACATTTGGGACTATAAATTGAAGTATCAATCCTTGAGTATGCTCTTCTCTTGCGCTTCCAAGTGATCTTGAGAACCAGAAAAAGATTGCGAAAATAATCTCATCTCCCTTGACAAAATTTCAAAACCTTTAGGAGAGGACAAAGGCCCTTTTGGGAACCCTATTAATTTCATTTTCCAAACATATATTAAATTTGTAACGGGCCCATACATGCCCACATGTCACAAAAGTAGGATAGTGGTTGGAATTTTGCTTTCTTAGATCAAAAAACTAGGAGAGTTTAAAGATTTGTAACGGGCCCACACATGCCCACATGTTCAATCTAGGATAGTTTCATGCTTTTTCTAGATTAACTCACACATAGGGAGTTAAAGGATATTAATGGACCACATGTCCACATGCTAGTTTCCTAGGGCTTTTAAAATTCCATAAGGTTGTACCAATGACATCTAGCTAATTAGGTAATCACACTCTTGTAAGGACCAAGCGAAGTCCACATGCAGCAAGGTGACATCTAATTAACTAAAACTTGGTGCACTTTCACTCACACACAAAAGTCACTTTTTTCACTCACATAGCCTCTTCTCGAAACGTGGAGGTCTAAGTAGATTTCCTCAAAAGGGATTCCGAAAACACCCCATCTTTTCTTGACAGGACTATCCACGTCCACTTTTAATCAAACAAGGTTGGTTTTCACCCCTAGCCTCACAAAACAACTTCAACTAAAAACTTTCTAAAAAACTCATTAAGTTTTCCTCCACAGGAGGTGCCAAAAGAAGTTTTTAGTCTAGGTAGGATTTCGGGGATAGGCATCCAAATAAATCCTCGTTATCTGGTTCTCACATTTTCAAACATAGAGGTTGACAAATAGGAAACTTCAAATCCTCCAAGTCAAGTGTTCCAGTCACCATAAGGCAGGGAGATACCCATGAAGGGTTGAAGGCCAAGGTCCGGTTGTTCTGTGTGTCCCTCCTTGAGGTACCCACCTCTTGGACGGGATCTAGCCCGTGACCCATTTCTGAGGCCGAAAATATAAATTCCGCACTTTGACCGAGGTACCTAGTGACCAACTTTAGGACATCTACCCAGGTGGCGATTGTGGGCTGCAATTGCACCTTGATTGGATTTTGTGTGGCTATTGGGAAATATCGCCAACTCTTTCAGGATATGCACCCTCTACCCCTCATTATAACCAATTATTTCATCCTTCACTAGTTTCTCTTCTGGTGACTTCAGACCCCACTGTTGAGTATTATTGGAAGGTCTAGTGCTATTTGAGAGGAAGGACATTACGTCTTTTAGGACACGAGCATCTTCTTTCTTTTTTATTCCCCCACGTGGAAAAAACCCATTTACCCACATATATGCTTCTTTCTCATTTATGTATGACGCGCATCTGATTACAGTTTAAATTCGATATATATATTGTGTAAAATAGTCATAGCAAAGACTCTTGTTTCTATATTTCTCTCACCACTTGTTGCACACATTTCACACAAACTAGTCTGACATCATAGGGGAACCACAAAACCCCCGTCATTCACGACGCTTGCTCAACCTCCCTCCTATCTTAGGAGGAGTATCTGGTCATACCCGTTCGTCGGTACCTCCTTCACACACTCCTGTGAGTGCTACTATCTTAGGATCATCTTTTCTTGGTTCTACCTTACTTGGGTCAACTTCCCAAGGTCATCCATTCACTCGCTCTCCTTTGCATGGAAGCGGGGGACCCACTTCCTCTCAAGGAGGGAGCACCAACCCACCTAGTTCCCATCAAGGGTCAGGTTCACAAAACACTATGGCTGGAAATAATCCTACCACCCCACTACAGATGCCATATTTGGCCTCTCTCAACATACCGGATCTCACCAAGCTTACCAATGATCCTATATTGCATGACGCCACATGGCCTGCAATGCCAACCAAATTTCCTTCAGACATACCAAAATTTGAAGGAAAGGCGGGGGATGACCCCGCCAACCACGTCATGACCTTTCATCTATGATGCTCTTCTAATAGCATCATGGATAATTCCATCAGACTGCGATTATTTCAACGCACACTCACTGGCCCATCAGTCAAATGGTATGTCAAAGAAAAATCTGGGTCCCACACAACCTTTGAGTCCTTGGCCAAAGAATTCTTAACTTTCTTCCAGTTACCCATTTTCCATGACAATGGTCTCGAACTACTGTCTAACTTCAAATAGACCTCAGCCACCCACATCGCTGATCACATTCATGAGTGGCGTAGGCGACGTAGTTTGTGTAAAGAAGAAACCACCAAGCAACAGTGCCTTGACTAGTTTCTTAGATCACTTGTCTCTCTACTTGGTAAGGATGTCACTTCCACCTTCCCATAATCTAAAGAGAAAGCTATTAGTAAGGCTCAACAGTATGATCTCATTTACGCACAATCAGGGTACTTATACATGGTACTTCCTGATCTTCCAAAACCCATGCCATTTGGCCAAGACAAACCTGGGATGTCTCATTCAGCAGACGGACTAATAGGTGCCACCACACACCATGGTCCACAACCCCAAACACCACCTATGTATGGAACACCTCAATACCCGACGGCCTATGGGGGCACTCCTTATTACCCCCCACCCCCTTATCAATAGCCATATCCTGTTGCTATATCTCCACCCATCAGTGGACCTCCACCGACACCTCCCATACACCCACCTATTCCCACAAATAGTGGTACTCCCTCAACATCAGCTTATAGTACTAGTGAGAGCACACAACCTTCCTATGTCCCTTATGGATCAGTACCACCACAAAATCCATATTTTTCATTTCCTGGTCCTCCACAAGCCATCGCTCCCCCACATCCTCATGTGGGGGTCAATTTTGTTCAACCCTCGGCTGCTCAACAATACCAAAATTTTGAACAATTAAACACAGCCAACCCAACTCACCCTTTGAATAATGACAAGAAGAAAGGACGGAACAAGAATAATAACAATTCTGGTCAAGGCGTGAATCAACCCCCATAGCACCAACCCACTGGGGGCAACCCGAACCAAGGGAACCAAAACCTCCAAGGGGGCAATAACAACAAACGCCCAGGGCGAAATAATGTTAAAACCATCCACCCTTGTTCTCTTTGTGGCAAGTTCGATCATTACACTCACCATTTCCCCCAGATCACTGATTTCAAAAGGTTGAAAGACTCCGGGAGTCTTCCCCATACCCCTGCACAAACTGCCCCTCAACAAGCGCCACAATAATATGTGCAACAACCCCCTCCCACCGTGCTGCAAAATCCTATCCCACATCAAGGGGTGATAAACACCCAACAGGACATGTAGCATCCCCCACCCTAGGTGGGTCAATACCATAACCCTAACAATCCAACAAAGTGAATGATTCTCCTCACCAGTGAGGAAGAAATTCTTCTGCAAACACGCAATCGTCAGTATCAGACACCAGCTGAGTCTACCCCTATCTCTCCAAAGACAAACCCTACACCGATGGGACCCCCGTTAGTGATCCCTCGCTCTTGTGCCAAACCACCACTTCGCATCCCTCACATCCCCTTGCGCTGGAATGTCCACAACCCACCGGCTAGGGCCGCTCATAACTACAGCCTAGTAGCCGACTTAGCGCACTCACCGGCTTCCATGTCAATCTTGGAAGTCCTCCAGACTTGTCCTACACAACGGAAATCTCTACTTTCCACCTTGGGGGCAGTCGACCCTATTGATACTCAACTTATCACCTTTGATCTCGACAACAACAAAACTCGTCTTCCCGCCCTGGTCGCTATTCAAATACCAGTAAAAATATGGAACATCACCGTTCATCGGTGTATCATCGATGAAGATGCATCGACATGAATCATGTCCAAAACAGTATGGCAGAAACTTGGTTGCCTGGAACTCATACCCTCCACCATCACATTAAGAGCTTATGATGGATGACCATCATCCCTTGAAAGGCTCTTCCAAAATTTCCCCATGGAACTCGGGGGAAAAACCATTCTCATTGATATCGAAGTTATCAACGCTCCACTGGATTACAATATCTTTTTCGGACGTAGCTACATGTACGCTATGAAGGTAGTGGCATCATCCGTCTTTTAGACAATCATGTTCCCTCACAATGGGAAGATTGTGACCATCGACCAAGTCTCACATTATGAGCCTAACCCATTTTCCAATCTCGATAACATTATTCCCCTCATTCACACAAACCGGGACACCTACCCACTCGTCGAGATGGGTCCTAGGATTTTCAAATATCCATCCTTATTAGGGACATACCATGGAGCACCACCACTCCTTCCCCCTAATCAATTATGCGTCGTCTCATCTAACGGAACTCACACGGAGGATGTTCTTCCTCCTCGGGAGGTTTCAGTCATTCCTGACGTCTCAATAGCCGCAGAATCACTCCAGCCAGAGCCTCCTGCGCACTCGTCGGACCCAACCATCCATGAATCCACATCCCCTCAGGGGCATAGTCCCAGTTGGGAGACAGTTCCCCAACCCCTCACTCAAATTCCCTTCTTTTACCCTCCACCCGGTATAGAATCTTTCCAGGTAGCCGCAACACTCACACTACCTAATATGGTGTTAGCAATCCCAGTGTGGTATTTACATCCACCTGAGATGGTCCCTCGCCCATCCCTTCCTCCATAGGAAGGCTTCCCCATGACGATTCCCGTCCTCACCCCCACTACCCCCATACTCCCTACCCCCCCTGCTACAGCTGGGGGCAGGAGAAAGAAGAAGGAACCCATAGCTCCACTTCCTCCACGCATCCCACCACCTTGCGCACTATGTGAGAAAGAGGGTCACCAAACCATTGACTATCCATCACTACCATAATTACGAAATTTGATTCCCCTCAATCACACTCCCACAACACCCGTCACTATTGCTAGTTCTACTACCACCCAACCTTCCAGTGGTAAAGGGTTGAGGACTAAATTCGCGTGTGCTATCTGTTCTGAGTATGGCCATTACACCCATCATTGCCCAGCATTGCTACGTTTCCGACAGATGTTAACCACTGTGCGCCAGAACTTTCAGAACAACCCACACCCTGCTACATCCTCTACAACAAACATCACTGACACTCGTTATGTCACCACTTCATTCAATGAACGTTTGATATTCCCTTGTTCTCTCTACGATTCGTTGGCTCATTTTACATACCAATGTCCTATGATCCTTGCATATAGGAAACATTAATTAACCCTGCGTCACCAACTTGCAGAAGCGATAATTAACATTACCTCGCCACTCGAGGATCTTCATGTCATTTCTCCCGAACCTGAGGCACTCCCAACACCTCCTTGGTTCTTAGATGATGTATCTGAGGAGTTACCCCATAACCCACCCAACTCTCCTTCTTATTCCCCTACAGAGACTCTCCACCCCACCACCACGGGTACCCCTCAGTAGCTCAACATATGGTTTATGTCGAGTGAACCCTCACCGTCTCCTAGAATTACCCCCTCTGTTTCTTCAGCAGGGGTCAATCCCACTATCACTGAGATCACTCCTCAAGATCCATTATATTCCCGTCATTTCCAATGTGACAAATAAATACTAGAGGAACTACAATGCCTGGACTCTCCCCGGGACACACTACACCATCGTGCACTCTTCCTTCCACAGGAAGCCCTCATGCCTCCTAGCCAAAACCCCATTTACGCGGTCGAAACCAAAGATTTTATCCCATCTGGGCCTATCGATTGGTTCAATAATCCCACCCCTGCACCTGAAACTTTCGAGGAAGGTAATATAGTTAACATTTCTCCCACCATCAAAATCGACATTTCCATTAAAAATGGCATCGTCAAAGAAATCATCATTGGAGCTGCTTGCACTCCTTAGGAAATCGCCGCATATAAAGCCCTCTTCCAGGAATATTAGGATATTTTTTCCTGGTCATACACATAAATGCCTGGCCCTGACCCATCTATTGTCAAGCATCGCATTGACACCTGGCCTGACATTACACCAGTTCGCCAGAAACAGCGACCGCTACACCCATCCAAAGCCACAGCTATCAAAGCCAAAATTGATAAATTACGTACGGCCGGATTTATTTACCCCATCACTTACACTTCATGGGTTTCCAACCCTATACCCATCGACAAAAAATAGGGCACTATCCACGTTTTCACAGAATTTCGTGATCTCAATAACGCATGTCCCAAAGAAAACTTTCCAACGCCTTTCATCGATCAAATTATCGACGACTGCACCAGCCACGAGGCTCTCTCCTTTATGGATGGATTCTCGAGCTATAACCAAATTCAAATCCACCTAGCCGATCAATACAAAACCGCATTCATTACCCCGTGGGGTACTTTTTCATATCGTGTCATGCCCTTCGGCCTAAAAAATGCTGGTGCAACTTTTCAGCGGGCCATGACATACATCTTTCATGATCTGGATGCTATCATCCTCGCCTACTTGGACAACCTCACTGCTCGATCCAAGAAACGTAGCCATCACCTCGATGATTTATGAATCATTTTCCAACGGTGTCGTCAGTACAACATCCGCTTGAACCCTCTCAAGTGTGTGTTCTGTGTCACTGCAGGGCACCTCCTCAGTTTTATTGTTTCCCAAAATGGTATTACCATCGACCCCCTCAAAGTCAAAGCCATCACCGAAATTCCACCTCAGAATTTACGACAACTTCAGAGTCTACAGGAAAAATCTAACTTTCTTAGATGCTTTGTTTCTGATTACTCCATACGCGCACATGGTTTCCTTCGATTACTATGTCATGACACCCATTTCCATTGGGATGACTACGCCCAACAGTCATTTGGCGATATTAAAACAATGCTTTCAAATGCACCTTTGATTAGTGCGCCTGACTATAATCGCGACTACATCCTCTACATATCAGCATCAACTTTATCAGTAGTCGGCATCCTCATCCAGCTCGGAGATGAAAATCATGAACACGTCATTTACTACATTAGTAAGAACCTCTCAGGGCCACCATTGAAGTATAAACATGAAGATAAACTTTCTCTTACAGTTGTCCTCGCAGTCCAGAAACTGCGCCATTACATTCTGCTTCGCACCACCAAGGTCATTGCAGACTCCAACCCTATGCAATACTTGCTCAGTCATCGCCAAGTTAACGGAAAATTCGCTCGATGGATCGTTATCCTTTAGGAGTATGACCTTGAGTTCTCAACACCTAAGAGTAAGAAGGCCCTCGTTCTTGCTGAACTTGTCACGACCCTTCCCTCTGACACCACCAGTGCCCCCGTCAACACCGACTTTCCTGACGAACATCTCTTTTACATCGCTTCCGATGACCCTTGGTATGGTGACCTTCTCGTCTACCTACGAACTCAAAAGTTCGGTAACCACCTATCACGAGATGATCGTCAGCGTATTCTCCATCAAGCCCCCCGCTATCTCCTCATCGGAGACATCCTATTTCGGCGGGGCGTCGACACCATTCTTCATCGTTGCCTGACTATTGACGAGGCCAACAAAGTCTTAAATGACTGCCACAGAGGTGCATGCGGGGGCCATATTTCAGGTATATCCATGGCTCAAAAGATTATCCGAGCCAGTTACTTTTGGCCTACCTTGTTTCATGATTGCATTCATGTTGTGAAACGATGTGAGCAATGTCAGCTCTATGCCAATAAAGCCCGAGCTCCCCCCGCTCTTCTTCACCCTGTCATTACTGCAGGCCCTTTTTGTAAATGGGGCATCGAATTTATGACTTGTAATCCCCCCTCTAGCAATGGTCACAAATACATTGTTGTCGCGGTGGATTACTTCACCAAATGGGCTGAACCTATGCCCACTTTCAACAACACTGCTGACACGACAGCACGTTTTTTCTTTAACCACGTCATATCCCATTTTGGAGTACCACTCCAACTTGTTTCCAACCATGGGAAACACTTCGAGAATGAGATCTTCGTCGAACTCTCATCTCGGCTAGGCTTCTCTCACAAGTTTGCCTCACCATATTACCCTCAGTCAAACAGACAGGTCGAGGCAGTAAACAAAGTCCTCAAGACCATGTTACAGTGCACGGTTAATAAACATAAAACCAATTGGCATCATATGTTATTTTCCATGCTATGGGCGTATCGAACGACAGTAAAGACCGCTACAAGTTTCACGCCATTTCATTTAGTCCATGGGGTCGAGGCAACTCTTCCCATCGAGTGCGAAATTCCCACCCTACGCACTGCAATTGAGCTTTTACCTGACACTGCTCCAATGGAGTAGCACTTGCTGAACTTGGAGTCACTGGATGAAGATCGTCGATCTTCATTACAAAAAAATGAGGCAGCTAAAAGATGATCCAAAGCTACCTTTGATCGCCATGTCAACCTTCGTTCATTCTGAGAAGGCGACCTCGTCTTGGCCTATGATATCGCTCATGATACCTTCGGCCATGGAAAATTCGAATCACTTTGGCATGGCCCTTATATCATCCAACATTGCCTCACCAAAGGTGCATACATCCTGGCCTCCCCCAAAGGCCTCTCACTCAAGGAACCCGTCAATGGGTTATACCTCAAGAAATTTTATGCTTAGAAGTAGTCATTCTACTTTAGGTTACTTTTCTTCTTTTTCTTTTTTAGTGTTTTTTAATATTTTTTCTCCTACCCTCTCGTCTAAACTATCCTTTGCGCTATTTGATAGATGCTGCCTCCACCAGCTTACCACATCGGTTACGCTGACGGTGCCAACCATTGGACACAAAATCTCGCTTCGGCTGCTTGGGCTCTCTACACCCCATCACATGAAATGATACATTCAAGAGGCATATGTTTGGGGCTAGAAACCAACAACCAAGACGAATATACTGTTGTCATTGGCCTCCTAGCTGACGCCCAGCATCATCATATTCATCACCTTAGCGTTTTCCTCGACTCTCAACTAGTCGTTCTCCAGCGCAACAATGTTTACCATGTACGTGATCCGTGCCTCTTTTGCAAATACCTGTAGGTTAGACTGTTATGTCGATATTTTGATTCCATTACATTTACACATATTCCAAGACAGTTGAATCAAACAACAGATGAAATAGCTAACATGGTGTTAGATTGGCATATATCACATCAAGCTACACATACATAGAACATCTCATACATCCTGTCACAACATATAGATAGAATAGACATCATCATCAACAAAAAACATATGTAAACAACATCAGGATCTCAAAAAATATGTATACTCATATATATATATATCAAGGCCTATCAGGCCATATGAATGTTTACGTACAAAAAATACATATGCTTGCAGGCCAGTGCCGCACCTCGGTACAAAAATCGGCTCACCAGCCTATATACAATCAAAAAGGTATACATCATACATCAGGGTGCCTCTATCGCACCCCCACCTGCTCCTCCCTCAGGAGGAGGTGGTGGCCCACCCCTACCTGCCCCAGGTGATGGTGGAGGACCACCCATAGGACCCTCCTGCCCTGATGGCAGGCGTCCACTCATCATCACGGCCAACACAGATGCTCATCGCACTATACTCCGCCATGGTGGCGGTACTCCTATACACTGCTCTAGGAACCCTTCGTCCTGGATGCAGATCCACATTCCCTCAGTAACGTCCTATAACATCGTCTCCAGACAATGGTGTATATCATCAAAATCTACTCTGGCTGCCGCCGGAGGAGCATGTGATGGCCTCGCATGAAGGTCATCGAATCGACGCCTCCTCGCTGCCCTCTCGGGCTCTGCTGGTCAACCTGCGGCCTCATCATGTCGACGCCTCTCTCCACACAGCAGTCTCTCTGGCTCTCGCTGAACTGGCGCTCTCTACAACTCCACCTCGCGCCCGCGAGGTGCCACATCTGCACATGCCACAAACAAACAAACAAAATCTCGTATCAGCATCTATATCACATACATATAAACTGATATCTCAAACGATAAACATAAAACAAAAACACACATAATACTCAACATACCTCGATGGTCAAAAGCCTGCCCAAGAGGCAACACCATGTCCAGGTCTCCCTGGAAGTCAACCCCAACATAGGGGTACCACAGTATCACCTGCGGCATCTGCCACCATATTTGCACCGCCTGTGCCGAAAAATAGTGGCCACCTTCACCACCACCGTGGCGAGCCAAAAATGATGACCAATGCCTCAAGCGTGGCTCTCGTGCCCCTAGCACCTCTAGTAGAACCCTTGGGCGCAGCATCGACACCCTCTTTAAAAACCAGGCTACCAGGATCGAGCCAAATGATAACTCCCCGGCACTTGTGGACCAACAATGGTCCAACTGCACGATCATCCGTGCATGCAGAGTCAACCCCCATGCGAACCACTCACATCCCACCACCACCCTCTCCAGCACCAACAGCTGGCCACCACTAATCCGTTGGGTCACCAGTGACCCATATACACGCATGATCATCGCCGCTATGCAACGATGAGTCAGGGAGTCTATAGCGCTCATGCTCACAGCTATCCCTAACATAAAGTCCAGGCCTAAGCAGTATCGTGCGCCAATCGTAGCCAGGGGTGTATCCCTTGGCAGCATGGGCTTTGCCGGTAGAGGCGTTCCCCGGAAGGGGAGCCCAGTCAAAAAATATACGTCCTCCACCACAGTGAAGGGGATCTACTCTCCTCGCACGAGGAAGCAGTGCAGCTCCGAGCTCCACATCTAGAGCAAGAATTGAAGTAAATACTCCTGTGTCCGTATCAACGGACACTCAAAAAACTTTAGCAACCCACAGGTTGCTAAAGTCACTCGCACCTCAGGCCCTGCATTGGCCACAGCCTCTCACAACTGCGACCAGTCTCGCTCAAGCCACCGAACAACAATAGTCACTGCTAGCCACCTATACACAACACAGAGTCCTATATCAACTTATGCAACCATCAAATGCATCAAAAAGACTCATTTTTTACCCTTCAACCTTGCTTCAAAGGCGTGATTTTTTCACCCACAGGCACGCACACATGCGCGCATGTTCACTACACAGGCGTGCATATGTGCGCGCCTGTTCACTGCACAGGTGTGCTTCTGAGCATGCCTATCCATCATATAGGCACACACATGTGTGTGCCTATACAACCCACAGACACACACTTATGCACTCCTGTACAACCCACAGGAGCACACTTATGCACCCTTGTTCAACTCACAGGCGCGCCGATAGGGCACGCCTTAAATTAGCCTACCCCCGCACCCATGCGCTCATATTCAGTGAACATGCACACATGTATGCACGCCTTCCATTGAATCACCCATGCATGTGGGCCCACATCCTATCAAAAAACCCCTTCAAACCCCCTGTACGGCCCCCTGTACCTACCCTGCCCAAAAATTGAAAGCCTATTTCTATGCAGGATGATCAAAGCACTAACCTAATTCTCGTACACCATCGATCAGATACCTTGTGCTCCCTAAAACTCCAAATCTCCTCTGCAATCTGCTCATCTAGTCACTGTAGCAGCAGGTACAAATGAGGTGGCAATGTGGGCCCTACAACTATATATAGGCCTTTTGCCAAACTTCCACTCACCATTCCGGGAGCCCAAGGTATCCATTTTTCAAACCGTCTTCAGCCACATGGTCAGCATCCCGCCGCCTACATCATGGCCGTCCCTAGGTCACTTTTCATCCTAGGCCCCCGGGGCACCCTTTTTTTCATATCATGGTCAGGTACGCACGCGCATAGTCACATTTGTCAAATACATGCTCATATCTTTGATTCTCTTCAGATATAGTTCACTTTGTGTATTTGGTTGTTCTATGTGCAGGTACTTGGTCATCCTCCCTCAACATCATCCCTTCAGGTATATCTTCAACACTGGCATGTAGTCTCTCCCGTGGTATTGCATTTTACATTTCCAGTCACACCCACCGATATTGGCCTTTAGGATCCTCATTCCTGGCTCTGCAGTACCCACACCTCCATTTGCATCATTGGTACTGTAACTCGGTAGCATTCTCACCCACATGAGTTGTCCCATTCATAACACCTTTTGACCCTTTTTGACACTCATGCTATTCTTCATTACCCTTTAGGGACGAGAGTCCCGATAGTCTTTCATCATGTTGTGAATCAGCCACATACTCCTTCTCCTTATTTTGCTAGCTTCCCATATGGACTCTCAGATCATCTCTTTATGGTTCTATTCTTTTTACCTGTACCTCTGCAGGATCATGAACCCTCCATTTCATCCACCATCAGTTTTCCCATCTACGAACCTATCTTCATTTCACTTACCTCATACAGAAACTCACCAATGGGGCCCCCACCCTTCATTTGTTTTCCAAGAAATTTTTTCCCTCACTGGGGCACTCATTTCACACTGGGGCACCTTTTTCTGTATTTGTACATTCTTCCCAAAATTATTCATTATTTATTGTACAAATGCCTTTATTTCCAGTTATTACATTTTCTTTTGTCGTCACCATTGACGACTTGCTTCCTTTTTTGGCCACATGCAACCCATGTCACCCTTGGTTGGAGCATTGCTTTTCATCTAACTTTGCCAGCATCGTCCATATCTTCAGAGTACTACCTAGGTCACTTACCTTTACCCTCTGAATTTTTTCACCTTGTCCCACCTCTGGAACAACTTATCCTTGGTCTTGGCGTCCCCCTGACACTTGACCATGTCACACGGTTGCAGCCACTCATTATATCATATACCCTCCAACCAAGGGAAATCTTGAGTCTTCCCACTTTTTGACTTCATCCATGTACCTCTGCCACTTCCTCACCTCAGTAGATTCTATGAATCCCTTTGCTTCTAGGAGTCACATCCCCTTCTATCGACAGCAACACACTTTTTCTAGAAGGGCGACAGTATCTTGATTCTCATTCTCCATTTAATGAGAGATCTCGGATGGCACAGGGTGAAACATCATTGCTCCCTACTGTCGTTGGCCCCCATAACATTCGACGCCAACACTCTCTCATGTTATGGTGGGTCTTACTTTGTGACTATTGTAGTTCTTTTTATCATTTGCCGAATACCTATGAACCTGGTAAGGCCATCAATACCCACATCATCATCATTTTTTATTACCGTGATCATTGCCTATTTGTTCAGAGAATACTCCTTTGCAGAATTGTCTTCTGCCTTTATTATTATCGCCCTCGAGGGTGCTGCAGTCATCTACACCAACACTTCCATCATCTTTTGTCAGAGTTACATAACATGAGCATGGGGCATGGCTGCCTTGTTTGTACACAGTTGTATATGGTTACACACCTTATGGAAGGTCGAGTTCTACCGATTCCTTTCTTCTCCAAAGGATTTCTCTACACAGTCTCACTATTTCTCTCTCTTACAACACCATTCTCAGTAAAAGAAACATTGACGAATTTTGGCTATATGTATGCTCCTAACCTCATCCATCAGGGGGCATCTGTTATCACTGAAATTTCGTCCTCACATGGTGACAAGAACTCAGCATCGTCAAACAAGAATGAAGTCATTCATGGCACTGAATTAATTTCACAGCATTGCAAAAGGGTCAAAAACTATACAAAGTAACCAAAAATTGAAGTGCATGTTACAGAAGTTGGGTGCGCGCACATATGCGTGGAACAGAAACATACAATGCGCACATGCACGCATGATGCATGGTTGTTGGTGAAAAAACCCGCGCACCTGCTAAACGGTGCATTTATGGAATTGGTCGACCTCCCAACCACTTATGGATCAGCTCCCAAGCTGATTTTACTTTCAAATCTGAGCTGAATCTACATGGTAGGCTGGTCAAAGACCTAATTAAGCCATAAAGAGCCCCTTTTCACACCTCAAAGGAGTTACATAAACACCCAATGCTATGCTATAAAAATCCATGAGGAAACATCATTTTCTCAAGGAATTTCATGTAATATTATGCTGCTTAGATTGTTTTAAGGACTCACTCCTTGACAATAACACATTAGAACCATTTCATTGAGCCATTTACCTCTCCATTGAGTGAATGTGCTTGGAGTTCTTTCACCATCATTCTCATTTTTTCATTGTAAGGAGTGCAAGTTTGTGAGGGCCTCAAGAGCTTTCCATTGGAGAAAGAAGGGACTCACAGTCCCCTTTCTTCATTGTGCTTTGATTTCATCAATTGATCAACCTAAAAACATTGGTGATATTGGTCTTTTCATGTTTTTATTTCTTTATCCATATGCTCATAGTTTTAGTTTGTTTTAATTTAATTTTTGCATATAGTTTTGTTTTGTTTTCTCTAACCCTTTCCTCTACAGTTGTCATGCTCAGCAAGACCTAACTGGGCATGTAAGCACCCTTTATTTTCTCACCAAGTGATGAATTGGGTGCAAACAAAGCCTTCATGTGGGGGTCCTTCATCTTTATAAGGCCATAACTCTCAAACCATGAGGAGTTATGTGAGATTCCACATACCACCAGAAATGGCATGACAAGCACTATCCATCTAGGATATTTTCACCAACAATTTCCTTGATCTTCATCTCATTATTCCACATACAAGCATGGGTCCTCGAACCATTCTTCTAGGATAACTGAATCCACAAAGCGTCTTCCCGTGAGGGCTTTCACCGTAAGGGGACCACTTTGGAGTTCATCTGTTTGTGCACCTTATCAATCATGATAATACAATAATGACAACATGGGTCCTCTAACCATTCTTCTAGGATAACACAATCCCAAAAGAGTCTTCCCTTGAGGGCTTTCACCATAAGGGGACCACTTTGGAGTTCATCCATTTGTGCACCTTATCAATCATGATAAGACAATAATGAGTCATCTATAATTTTTTCCAACAATGCATCATATACCAATGAAACCACATCGATCCATCTTCATCATGTATCAATGACAACTCAATGATCTATCTTCATCTATGCATTCTCATCAAGGACAATACATATTATATTACATCAATCATCAATCAATCAATACTTTGACATCAATCAATCCTTTGATATCAATCAATGACATCAATCAATCAAACCATTGTCATCAATGACAACATGATCCAACACATCTAACTCGTTGAAAGACAACTCCGTACAGTTCTGATTGTTTCAACGTACTCTCATTGGGAGTGCTGTGAAATGGTACATTGAGCTTGACCTCTCAAGATACTCTTCCTTTGATGAATTGGCAATGGCTTTCCTAAACGATTTCCAATTACCCGTGAGATACGACGCTAGCACAAAATTGCTGGCCAATTTCGCACAGACAAAAGAGGACCATATCTTTGATCACATCTGAGAATGGAGACGTTGGAAGAGTTTAATTAAGGTGCCAGTCCCACCTGCATTCCTGC
>JZKD02S0288226.1:262028-277015 GCA_000966675.3 Picea glauca
AATTAATTAATGATTAATTAATTATTAAATAGTCATTATTAATCAATTTAAACATAGACTAACCTTATTACTAACATTTTGTTTATCCTAAGTCCATTTACGCAGGGATGGAAGGAGGGATAATGGAGGCTGACGAAAGACAAGGGGGAGAGGATGCAATGGATGAAGGATGCAGCAAGGTGATGGAGGGTCGAGTGAAAAGAATGGAGGGAGGAAAACGAAATCACCTGAGCTATACTTCGTCACCGGGAGAGGTGCCAAATCAACAGTCGAAGTATCGATTCACCTATAATTATAGGACCCTAACACATCCAACACAGATCCAACTCTCGCACAAGAGTTAGATCCGCTTCTAGAGCCTATTTGTGCTCACGATTCTCTCACTGACACTGATTCATTAGACTTAGTCTTTCCCTCCAACAAAGTAGTAATTGAAGCAATGACTAGTCTGGACAAACCCTGGGATGATCTTCATCACAGATCATACTTCCTCCTAGAGTTAAGCAGAATCGAATCCGTAGAATTCACCTTGACTATGACTAGAGATAGGTCTTTTCCTATTAATCCCTTAGTGACACACAAGGTCTATGCTAAGGGTCATATGGAAACCATTGTTGAAAACATACTGATCAATATCTCCAAAACCCCTGGCATCGTGGAGAATGTTTTCATCGGAGATGACTACTCCCCTAGAGAGATTCAAATTTACATATCTCTATTTAAATAATTTTGTGACGTTTTTTCTTGGCCTTACGAGGAAATTCTAGGCATCGATCCAAAAATAGTCGAACATGAAATCACAACTTATCCAGATGCCAAGCATGTTCGGTAGAATCTTCATCCAGTTAATCCCAGGAAAGCAGCAACCATTAAGGTTGAAGTTGAGAAACTACCAAAAGCCATTTTTATCTATCCTATCCATTTGACCCAATGGGTGTCAAATCTTGTGTCGGTCAATAAAAAACAAGGCATGATTTGTGTATGTACAAACTTCTATGATTTGAACAAGGCCTGTCCAAAAGATAATTTTCCCACACCATTCATCGACCAGATAATTGATGAATGTGCAGGTTGTGAGGCCTTCTCTTTCATGGATGGTTTTTCGGGATATAATCAAATACAAATCAAACCCAAAGACTAGCATAAAACGACATTCATTTGTCCATGGGGTACATTCATGTATCGTAAGATGCCTTTTGGTCTCAAAAATGCTGGAGAAACCTTTCAGCAGGCCATGTCTTTTTCTTTCCATGACCTCAAGCATATAGTCGAGGCCTATTTAGATTATTTAGCATCTCGATCTCACAAGAGAATGGATCATCCCACGCACCTCTGACTTATCTTTGAGCTTTGTTGCTACTTCCAAATTTTCTCAAATCCAAACAAGTGCATATTTTACATAACATCAAGATGTTGGTTAGGTTTCATAGTGTCAACAATAGGGATCATGGTCGATCCTCTCAAGGTTGAAGTAATAGTTCAGTTGCCTCCCCCACGCACAATCCTTCAACTTCAGAGTCTACAGGGCAAGTTGAATTTTTTAAGACGTTTCATCACCAACTATGTCGAGATCACAAAGGGATTTATGTGCTTACTAAAGAAAGACGTTCCTTTTCATTGGGACGATGTCGCTCAATGCTCTTTCAAAGTGTTCAAACATGCCCTCACAACTGCCCCTCTACTTAGGCCACCTAACTATAACAAATATTTCTTATTATACCTATCTACAGCAGAGTCAACCATCGATATGGTCTTAGTTCAGGAGGATGACTTGTTCTCAAAATATGTGATCTATTACCTGAGCCGAGGTCTCATAGGACCAGAACTCAATTATTCTCATATCATAAAAATTGCGTTGGCAGTAGTCCATGTTGTTCAACCATTCCGCCATTATGTTCTATTTCGCAAGACCACCCTCATTGTTGTCATGAATCCATTCTAGTACATGTTGACACAGCGGGTAATAGGTGTAAATATTAGTAGCTGGATAGTGTCCTCCAGGAGTTTGACTTAGATTTCATTTCAGCAAAATCCAAAAAGTCACTTTCTTCATAAAACTTATTTTAGAACTTTTGGTTGAGTCAGGTGATGTTGTGCCTGAAGAGTCACCTATTAGAGGAGATATGTTTTTGATCAAATATTCAGATTCTTGGTACAGAGATGTACTTATCTATCTCCAGACTTTGAAGTGACCCACCTCTGCTTCTCGTGATGAATGTTGACATATATGCCATCAAGCTAAGAATTATCTCTTACTTGATGATACATTGTATCGAAGAGGTGTAGACTGCATCCTGCGCTAATGTCTCACTCACGAAGAAGAAATTATCGTGCTTAACGATTGCCATAATGGAGTGTGTGGAGGTCATTTGTCTAGGTTGGAAACAACCCAAAAGATTTTATGAGCAATTTACTTCTGGCCAACACTAATCAAAGATTGTATCGAATCAGCTAAGAAGTGCCACCGGTGCCAGATCTTCTTGCAGAAGATGAGGGAACATCCTGCTCCCATGTTTCCTGTCATCATAGTTGGTCCCTTCACCAAGTGGGGGATTGATTACACTACATGCAACCCCCCTTCAGCAAGGGGGCACCATTATATCATTGTAGTTGTAGACTACTTCACGAAGTGGGTCGAAGCTATGCCAATGTTTAAAGATGATGGAGAGACTGGGGATATCTTTTTATTCAACCGGATTATAGCAAGGTTCGGCATCCTGAGCGAGATTGTCACTGACCATGGTAGTCACTTTCAGAACCATATGATGATCGATTTAACATCAAATCTTGGGTTACAAGAAGAACATCCGTCACCCTATTACCCCCAAGCAAATGGTCAGGTGGAAGCTGTAAATAAATCTCTTAATACCATCCTACAACAAACAATCAACTCAGTCAAGTCAAATTGGCATTTTATGTTATAATTAGCATTATGGGGCTTACCAAATGTCTATTAAGATTGCAACCGGTTTCTCACCTTTTTAACTCATTTATAGGATGGAAGCAGTCTTTCCTATAGAATGTCAAATCCTGTCCCTAAACATGGCAGTACAATTATTTCCAGATACTTCTCCACTTGAATAACAGTTATTATACCTTGAGCAACTCAATGAGAAGCGTCGTGATGCGGCCCTGGCCAATGAGGCTCACAGACATAAAGTCAAGTTTCATTATGATAGGTCTGTTCATCCTCGGATTTTCACTGAAGGTGACCTTGTCTTGGTCTATGACCAAGATAAGGACCCCCTAGGGGCAAGAGAATTCAAACCCATGTGGTTCAGACCTTTCATCATAAAATAGGTTCTAAAAAAGGGCACTTATCATCTGGTTGAATTTGAAGGGAATGCTTTGGTAGAGCCTAGAAATGGGCTCTACCTCAAGAAGTATTACTCATAGAAAGGTCACCATGGATAACTTTTTGTAACATATGTAGAAGTAGTCGACGCATCCCTTGACTACAACATCTTGTTAGGAAGGATTTGGACTTATGCCATACAAGTAGTGGTTGCTACAGGTTTCCAAGTCTTGTTATTTCAACACAAGGACTAGATTGTGACCATTGATCAATTGTCTTTCTCTAGATATGACCCTTCATTAGGGGTATCCGCGGTCCCGATGATTGATAATCCTCAACTAGGCATAGTCAACATAGGGGTTGGTTTGTGCCCATATTTTATGGGTACCTTCGATTACCTGCCCCCTCAAAGCAATGTCAAGTTCCTATCCGACCACCATAAGGTTGAGATTTTACAAGTTTCGTCATTTCGCACAACTTACTTCAACGATCTGTGGATACTTCCTTCCCCATCGGCCATGATGGATGGGACAGGGCACTCAGGCATGTCCATGCCCTTCTGCGTAGCTAAAGTAGCATCATCCTTAGTCCAGCAAGCTTCAGCCAACAAAGATACAACTCTTTCACAAGAGTTAGATCCTCTTTTAGAGCCTATTTGGGCTCACGGTTCTCTCACTGACACCGATTCATTAGACTTAGTCTTTCCCTCCAACGAAGAAGTAATTGAAGCAATGACTAGTCTGGACAAACCCTGGGATGATCTTCATCACAGATCATACTTCCTCCTAGAGTTAAGAAGAATCAAAGCCGTAGAATTCACCTTGACTATGACTAGAGATAGGTCTTTTCCTATTAATCCCTTAGCGACACACAAGGTCTATGCTAAGGGTAATATGGAAACCATTGCTGAAAACATACCGATCAATATCTCCAAAACCCCTGGCATCATGGAGAATGTTTTTGTCGGAGATGACTACTCCCCTAGAGAGATTCAAATATACATATCTCTATTTAAATAATTCTGTGACATTTTTTCTTGGTCTTACGAGGAAATGCCAAGCATCGATCCAAAAATAGTCGAACATGAAATCACAACTTATCTAGATGCCAAGCCTGTTCGGTAGAAGCTTCATCCAGTTAATCCCAGGAAAGAAGCAACCATTAAGGTTGAAGTTGAGAAACTACCAAAAGCCATTTTTATCTATCCTATCCATTTGACCCAATGGGTGTCAAATCTTGTGTCAGTCAATAAAAAATAAAGCATGATTTGTGTATGTACAGACTTCTATGATTTGAACAAGGCCTGTCTAAAAGATAATTTTCCCACACTATTCATCAACCAGATAATTGTTGAATGTGCGGGTTGTGAGGCCTTCTCTTTCATGGATGGTTTTTCGGGATATAATCAAATACAAATCAAACCCAAAGACCAACATAAAATGACATTCATTTGTCCATGGGGTACATTCATGTATTGTAAGATGTCTTTTGGTCTAAAAAATGCTGGAGAAACCTTTCAGCAGGCCATGTATTTTTCTTTCCATGACCTCAAGCATATAGTCAAGGCCTATTTATATTATTTAGCATCTCGATCTCACAAGAGAACGGATCATCCCACACACCTCTGAATTATCTTTGAGATTTTTCGCTACTTCCAGATTTGCTTAAATCCAAACAAGTGCAGATTTTGCATAACATCAAGATGTTTGTTAGGTTTCATAGTGTCAACAACAGGGATCATGGTCGATCTTCTCAAGGTTGAAGTAATAATTCAGTTGCCTCCCCCACGCACAATCTTTCAACTTCAGAGTCTACAGGGCAAGTTGAATTTTTTAAGACGTTTCATCGCCAACTATGTCGAGATCACAAAGGGATTTATGCGCTTACTAAAGAAAGACGTTCCTTTTCATTGGGACGATGTCGCTTAATGCTCTTTCGAAGTTTTGAAACATGCCCTCACAACTGCCCCTTTGCTTAGGCCACCTAACTATAACAAATATTTCTTATTATACCTATCTACAACAGAGTCAACCATCGGCATGGTCTTAGTTCAGGAGGATGACTTGTTCTCAGAATATGTGATCTATTACCTAAGCCGAGGTCTCGTAGGACCAGAACTCAATTATTCTCATATCGTAAAAATTGCGTTGGCAGCAATCCATGTTGTTCAACCATTCCGTCATTATGTTCTATTTCGCAAGACCACCATCATTGTTGTCGTGAATCCATTCTAGTACGTGTTGACACAACGGGTAATAAGCATAAATATTAGTAGCTTGATAGTGTCCTCCAGGAGTTTGACTTAGATTTCATTTCAGAAAAATCCAAAAAGTCACTATTCTTCACAAAACTTATTTCAGAAATTCCGGTTGAGTCAAGTGATGTTGTACCTAAAGAGTCACCTATTAGAGGAGATATGTTTTTGATCACATATTCAGATCCTTGGTACAAGGATGTACTTATCTATCTGTAGACTTTGAAGTTCCCCACCTCTGCTTCTTGTGATGAACGTTGACATATATGCCATCAAGCTAAGAATTATCTCATACTCGATGATACGTTGTATCAAAGAGGTGTAGACTGCATCCTACGCTGATGTCTCACTCACGAAGAAGCAGTTATCATGCTTAACGATTCCTATACTGGAGTGTGTGGAGGTCATTTGTCTAGGTTGGAAACAACCCAAAATATTTTATGAGCAAGTTACTTCTAGACAACACTAATCAAAGATTGTATCGAATCAGTTAAGATGTGCCACCAGTGCCAAATCTTCTTGCAGAAGATGAGGGCATATCCTGCTCCCATGTTTCCTGTCATCATAGTTGGTCCCTTCACCAAGTGGGGGTTCGATTACACTACATGAAACCCCCCTTCAGCAAGGGGGCACCGTTATATCATTGTAGTTGTAGACTACTTCATGAAGTGGGTCGAAGCTATGCCAATGTTTAAAGATGATGGAGAGACTGGGGATCTCTTTTTATTCAACCAGATAATAGAAAGGTTCGGCGTCCCGAGAGAGATTGTCACTGACCATGGTAGTCACTTTCAAAACCATATGATGATCAATTTAACATCAAATCTTGGGTTACAGAAAGAACATTCGTCACCCTATTACCCCCAAGCAAATGGTCAGGTGGAAGCTATAAATAAATCTCTTAAGACCATCCTACAACAAACGATCAACTCAGCCAAGTCAAATTGGCATTTTATGTTATACTTGGCATTATGGGCTTACCAAATGTCTCTTAATATTGCAACTGGTTTCTCACCTTTTCAACTTGTTAACGGGATGGAAGCAGCCTTTCCTATAGAATGTCAAATCCTGTCCCTAAACTTGGCAGTACAATTATTTCCAGATACTTCTCCACTTGAATAACGATTATTATACCTTGAGCGACTCAATGAGCAGCATTGTGATGCGACCCTGACCAATGAGGCTCACAGACATAAAGTCAAGTGTCAGTATGATAGGTCCGTTCATCCTCAGATTTTCACTAAAGGTGACCTTGTCCTGGTCTATGACCAAGATAAGGACCCCCTGGGGGAAGGAAAATTCAAACCCATGTGGTTAAGACCTTTCATCATAAAAGAGGTTCTAAAAAAGGGCACTTATCATCTGGTTGAATTTGAAGGGAATGCTTTGGCAGAGCCTAGAAATGGGATCTACCTCAAGAAGTATTACTCATAGAAAGGTCACCATGGGTAACTTTTTGTAACATATGTAGAAGTATTTGATGCATCCCTTGACTACAACATCTTGTTAGGAAGGAGTTGCACTTATGTCATACAAGCAGTGGTTGATACAGGTTTCCGGGTCTTGTTGTTTCCACGTGAGGACTAGATTGTGACCATTGATCAATTGTATTTCTCTAGACCTGACCCTTCATTGGGGGTATTCGCGGTCCCGATGATTGATAATCCTCAACTAGGCATAGTCAACATAGGGGTTGGTTTGTGCCCATATTTTATGGGTACCTTCGATTACCTGCCCCCTCAAGGTGATGTCAAGTTCATATCCGACCACCATAAGGTTGAAATTTTACAAGTTTCATCATTTCGCACAACTTACTTCAACGATCTATGGATACTTCCTTCCCCATCGGCCACGATGGATGGGACAGGTCACTCAGGCATGTCTATGCCCTTCTGCATAGCTAAAGTAGCATACTCCTTAGTCTAGCAAGCTTTAGCCAACACAGATCCAACTCTTTCACAAGAGTTCGATCAGCTTTTAAAGACTATTTGGGCTCACAGTTCTCTCGGTGACACCGAGTCATTAGACTTAGTCTTTCCCTCCAACGAAGTAGTAATTGAATCAATGACTAGTCTGGACAAACCCTGGGATGGTCTTCATCACAGATCATACTTCCTCCTAGAGTTAAGCAGAATCAAATCCGTAGAATTCACCTTGACTATGACTAGAGATATGTCTTATCTATTAATCCCTTAGCGACACACAAGGTCTATCCTAAGGGTAATATGGAAACCATTGCTGAAAACATACCGATCAATATCTCCAAAACCCCTGGCATCGTGGAGAATGTTTTCATCAGAGATGACTACTCCCCTAGAGAGATGCAAATATACATATCTATATTTAAATAATTTTGTGACGTTTTTTCTTGGTCTTATGAGGAAATGCCAGGCATTGATCCAAAAATAGTCGGACATGAAATCACAACTTATCCAGATGCCAAGCTTGTTCGGTAGAAGCTTCATCCAGTTAATCCCAGGAAAGAAGCAACCATTAAGGTTGAAGTTGAGAAACTACTAAAAGCCATTTTTATCTATCCTATCCATTTGACCCAATGGGTGTCAAATCTTGTGTCAGTCAATAAAAAATAAGACATGATTTGTGTATGTACAAACTTCTATGATTTGAGCAAGGCCTGTCCAAAAGATAATTTTCCCACACCATTCATCGACCAGATAATTGATGAATGTTCAGGTTGCGAGGCCTTCTCTTTCATGGACATTTTTTCAGGATATAATCAAATACAAATCAAACCCAAAGACCAACATAAAACGACATTCATTTGTCCATGGGGTACATTCATGTATCGTAAGATGCCTTTTGGTCTCAAAAATGCTGGAGAAACCTTTCAGCAGGCCATGTCTTTTTCTTTCCATGACCTCAAGCATACAGTCGAGGCCTATTTAGATTATTTAGCATCTCGATCTCACAAGAGAATTGATCATCCCACACACCTCTGAATTATCTTTGAGCTTTGTCGCTACTTCCATATTTGATTAAATCCAAACAAGTGGCGATTTTGCATAACATCAAGATGTTTGTTAGGTTTCATAGTGTCAACAACAGGGATCATGGTTGATCCTCTCAAGGTTGAAGTAATAATTCAGTTGCCTCCCCCACGCACAATCCTTCAACTTCAGAGTCTACAGGGCAAGATGAATTTTTTAAGATGTTTCATCGCCAACTATGTTGAGATCACAAAGGGATTTATATGCTTACTAAAGAAAGAAGTTCCTTTTCATTGGGACGATGTCACTCAATGCTCTTTCGAAGTGTTGAAACATGCCCTCACAACTGCCCCTCTGCTTAGACCACCTAACTATAACAAATATTTCTTATTATACCTATCTACGGTAGAGTCAACCATTGGCATGGTCTTAGTTCAGGAGGATGACTTGTTCTCAGAATATGTGATCTATTACCTGAGCCGAGGTCTCGTAGGACCGGAACTCAATTATTCTCATATCGTAAAAATTGTGTTGGCATCAATCCATGTTGTTCAACCATTTCGTCATTATGTTCTATTTCGCAAGACCACCATCATTGTTGTCATGAATCCATTCTAGTAAGTGTTGACACAATGGGTAATAGGCGTAAATATTAGTATCTAGATAGTTTCCTCCAGGAGTTTGACTTAGATTTCATTTTATAAAAATCCAAAAAGTCACTATTCTTCAAAAAAATTATTTTAGAAATTCTGGTTGAGTCAGGTGATGTTGTGCCTGAAGAGTCACCTATTAGAGGAGATATGTTTTTGATCACATATTCATATCCTTGGTACAAATATGTACTTATCTATCTGTAGACTTTGAAGTGCCCCACGTCTGCTTCTTGTGATGAACATTGACGTATATGCCATCAAGCTAAGAATTATCTCATACTTGATGATACGTTGTATCGAAGAGGTGTAGACTGCATCCTGCGCCAATGTCTCACTCACGAAGAAGCAGTTATCATGCTTAATGATTTCCATACTGGAGTGTGTGGAGGTCATTTGTATAGGTTGGAAACAACCCAAAAGATTTTACGAGCAAGTTACTTCTGGCCAACACTAATCAAAGATTGTATCGAATCAGTTAAGAAGTGCCACTGGTGCCAGATATTCTTGCAGAAGATGAGGGCACATCCTTCTCCCATGTTTCCTGTCATCATAGTTGGTCCCTTCACCAAGTGGGGGATTGATTACACTACATGCAACCCCCCTTCAGCAAAGGGGCACCATTATATCATTGTATTTGTAGACTACTTCACGAAGTTGGTCGAAGCTATGCCAATGTTTAAAGATGATGGAGAGACTAGGGATCTCTTTTTATTCAACCAGATAATAGCAAGGTTCGACGTCCTGAGAGAGATTGTCACTGACCATGGTAGTCACTTTCAGAACCATATGATGATCGATTTAACATCAAATATTGGGTTATAGAAAGAACATTCATCACCCTATTACCCCCAAGCAAATGGTCAGGTTGAAGCTGTAAATAAATCTCTTAAGACCATCCTACAACAAACGATCAACTCAGCCAAGTCAAATTGCCATTTTATGTTATACTTGGCATTATGGGCTTACCAAATGTCTGTTAAGATTGCAACCGGTTTCTCACCTTTTCAACTCGTTTACGGGATGGAAGTAGTCTTTCCTATAGAATGTCAAATCCTGTCCCTAAACTTGGTAGTACAATTATTGCCAGATACTTCTCCACTTGAATAACGGTTATTATACCTTGAGCGACTCAATGAGCAGCGTCGTGATGCGACCCTGGCCAATGAGGCTCACAGACATAAATTCAAGTGTCAGTATGATAGGTCCGTTCATCCTCGGATTTTCACTGAAGGTGACTTTGTCCTGGTCTATGACCAAGATAAGGACCCCCTGGGGGCAGGAAAATTCAAACCCATGTGGTTTAGACCTTTCATCATAAAAGAGGTTCTAAAAAAGGGCACTTATCATCTGGTTGAATTTGAAGGGAATGCTTTGGCAGAGCCTAGAAATGGGCTCTACCTCAAGAAGTATTACTCATAGAAAGGTCACCATGGGTAACTTTTTGTAACATATGTATAGTCTTTGTACTATTACTTTTTAGTTTCTTTTAAGTATTATGGACATGTCATTTTTTATTTTATATTTCGTCACTGTGGTAGATGTCAAGTGAATCTAAGGTGTTCATTGGGTATGCATATGGTGCTAGCCGACACACTTGGAGGATTTCCTCTGTATCTTGGGTAATTTTTACACCTCGATGCCAGTTATTATCTTCCAAAGGTATATTCTTAGGCAACACCACAAATAATTTCGTTGAGTATAGTGCAGTTATTGAGTTGCTTCGTGATGCCCTGTCATTTGGTATCTCTCATCTTTGGGTCTATCTTGACACTTATCCAGTTTTGTCACATTTAAATAGAGTCTACCATGTTCATGATCCGACTTTACACCAATGATTTCTTAGGGTACGTATCTTAGAACGAATCTTTGATTATATTACATATTTTCATGTTCCTAGGAGATTAAACCAAACTACAAATACTCTAAATAATCAAATTTTAGATTGGCATCTCATACACATATGAAAGGACATACACATAAACATGTAAATACAATTTTAAAGGAAAAAATGATCCATAAGACACAAAAAAACATAAAAATCCATATATAATATCATAGTCACAAGAGTACATAGATGGATGCAAGCGCCTCAAAAGTATGACCAATAACGAGTCATGGGGCTTATGCCCTCAAACAATATACAAGTAGTGCTCTCAGCACATGAAAATTCTAACTAAGGCCAGGGCATGTGTCCCTATTGTACTAATCAACATCGTTTTCCAAATGCCGAAACAATCAAACCCATGTCCGTGGTGCCCCCACTACATGAGGCTGCTAGATGGTGGAAGATCCTCAATCTCTACCATAGGGACGGTGCGAGTGAGTGAAGTAAAGTTTCACTCGACTCGTCTCAACACCCTCTCAGCCTCCCCAGATGGAAGCTCTCCTGTTGATTTTGGTCCCCCTGTGGTGGCAGGTGCGGCCCCTGGCTGAGGATGACACATGTTCCTTGCATAGTCCATAGATTGCACTAGTCCCACATCTTCAAACAACAAACACATATCCATTAGAAACTCTGGTATAAAAAAATGATATATAACAAAAACAACATTAAAATTACATATGTTTCACAAAAAAAAATGATGTAAACTTATCCATTTCTCCTCACTCCTCACCAGGAGGTACTAGTATCTTAGGATCTCTCGAGAAATCAATCCCAGCATAAGGGTAATCCTCTATGACTGGGATCTAGCATGACAACCAAGTGAAGAAATCATCATCAAAGGACTCATTGGTCCTTCCACCACCCTGTCATGGTAGTAACACTACCCATCTACAAACTGCAGGAAGAGAGGCCTAATGTCCTCATACCACTACTTGAGGACTGAAGCTCAAAAATATTTCAAAGAATAAAGAGCACAGAATGGTCCCGAACTCAAAGTTCCTTTACATCCATGACTGAGAATTTGTCAACTGCTTCTTCATGCAATCTAGCAGTGTAGTGCTCCAGTCAAATATTTGTGCATTTAAGCACTAGACTGCACAGTTCATCTGTGCATGGGATGCCTGATGTAGAGCCACAGAACCAGTCATACGCCTAATAAGAAACAAAATCTCTTGTAGCAATAATTCAGTAATCTTTCTTATGGGAACCTGTGAGCTCTATCGGTCTGTACCAACCTCACAGCAAAGTCCTATCAATTCTGCTATGTTATGCAACCCCGATGAAAATGTCTGGAAGTTGACTGGTTCCCCTCTCCTGGAGAGGCCAGTCAAAAAATATATTTCCTCTGTCATGGGCACCAATGATTGCCCCTCTAACATAAAATCCTCTACATCAGGATGCCAATAATCAACCAAGGCATTCCGTAGCCTAAGTTGTGCCCACATAAAAGGACATAAGCAGAACTTGAGAAACCCACATTGCATTAAGGAAACCACAACATTGGGGTCTTCCCTGACCAACTCACTAACCTAGTCATGCTCTCTTTCCCTCCAGTGAACATACATCCTGCAAAACACCAAGTTCAGAAGGGTTAACCCTTGTTTTTTTTTTAAATTTCATTCAATAAGGGGGTCCACGCGGGCTATAATACTAACAGTCGCATGTACATGTGTGCAGTTTTTACTCTGCCTAAATGTATATGTGACCTGTCCTAAAACAGCCCACGTGGACCTAGGGCCAACCTTTTGAAGGTCAACGCCCCCCCAAAACTTGGAACCCAAAGCATAAATAAAGATTTAAATTGCAAGAGGAGAGATTTTATACTTACTTGGTCTAGAAAGATGGTCGTTTCATCCATTGTATCTCCTGGAATCACCACCTTTATCAAAGAGAGTTTTTTGCTCCAGAGTCAATTTCCAAATCAACAATGGTGATAATGAGCTGCCAGCTTCTATTTATAAAACTTTTGGCCTCTTTTTGTCACTTTTTTGGCCCCCCTTATCATTTTTTGAACCAAAAACCATTTAGAGTGATTCAGGAGTTTCATTGAAAGGGAATGATTGGGTATCATGACATATTTTTTGGAGTTTTGGGTAACTTTTGACGGTCCATGGAAAAATCTTAGATGATCAACTTGAGCATGTAGGTTAGGTTTCTACCCTGACTTTTGTATCTCGTTGTATTTACCCCTTTGCCATATGATCGATCCCATCAGGTTGCGACACGGAACCATCATAGCTACTTTAGAAGTGTCATGAGTTGGTGGTAGAGCTTTCCGAAACATGGATGCCCTAGGTAGATCCTGGTTGCATTATGGTGTCCATGTTGTCTCTGATCACTGTAGGCTCAGGAGTCCTTGTTTTTTTTCCTGATTATGAGTTTGAGCCTCATTTGCATGATTCCTTTTCACTCTTGACCTCACCCTCGGGACTCCCAAAAGACATAACGGGTCTTCTTTTAAGCCCTTTTCAGACCCTCTAAACATGAAAATATTGTCAAGCGATCTTATGGCCTTTCACACTCATTAAGATGAAATTTGAATTCACATATGTTCGATGGTAGTTTACCCCTTTTTTGGTCCGGACGGTCAACTATACGAACAAAGGTATACTCTAAGGAACTTCATTTCTCTAGAAGAGTACTCTCAGGTATCATTTTAACTCATTTTCGAGCCCGAGGGACTAAATTTACGAAAAATAAACCCCCACAGAGTCCATAGTTAATCTCTTTTCAGACTCCCTAAAATTGAAAAGATCGTCGAGTGACCTTATTCTTTCACACTTGTTAAAATGGTCTAGAAGAACCTTCCTGACGGAGTCCATAGTTAATCTTTTTTCAGACTCCTTAAAAATGCAAAAAGGTCTGAGTGATCTTGTCTTTATCACACTCATTAAAATGGTTTTGAATAGATGTCTTGTCGATGCTAGTTTACCCCTTTTTCGAACCAACTAGACTAACTTCGAAAAAGGTACCCCAATGGAGTATCCTTTTACATTTTTTCATACTCTCTAAATATGAAAAAATGTCGATCTTACCTTCTCTGGGCTCATTAAAATTACATCGAAGGATGTTACCATTGTGTGTTTTGTTAACTTTGTTTGCATACCTGCGTCTTTGGTCTACTGCTAGCTCCATGTTGCTCTCAACTGAACCATTTGAAGCATACCTTATATGCAATCCTTGTAGCACTTTGCCTCTACGTCTTGACACCTTTGGCCCCTGGAGGATTTTTCCTAAGTGTCATTACTCTGAACATCAGTCTTGTCCTTGTGCCTTGAACTTGTATGTTTTCAACACTCGTTCCTCCTTTGTAACGTAACATTCTTTTATTCTTTTTCCCAAAACATTGAAAAATACAAAAAGAAATCAAATATAGCCCAAAAAGAGGAAGGGAAAAGTATTTTCTTTATTGGCAACATAATGAGTCACCCTTGGATAAAGCACATCGGTCTGTTTGTTCGTCAAATGTTGGGATTTAATATAACCTTAGGAATTTGTTCTCTCTACATAGATCCATGTCCTCCTCTATTTGGTTATTCTTCCAAACATATGGAGAGTTTGTGTTGCCTCCTACTTCGTAAACTTATGTTAATTCCATGTGTTATCCACAATTTTGTTCGTCATGATGATGTAATGATGATGGAAAAATCAGGCTCTTCACTAGAACAATTTCCTGAGAAAATTTACCTTTGTCTGTTTTCAGAAATCATATTTTTAAGGGAGGTTCGCAGGCTACCTATATATTTGCCTGCGAGAATGCATGATTCTCGCAGGCTGCATCAAGTTGGGGTGAGAGAGGTTCGCACTGTACTTAACTATCAGGGTGCAAACATCTTCTAAAAGAAGGAAAAAGATAAATTCTCGAACCTTCTAGAAGGGAATCTTCTAGAAGGATGAGTTGGCATTCGAATGGTTATCTAAGTATTGGTTTTCCTGATATCTTGGGATCATT
>JZKD02S0288226.1:280145-291836 GCA_000966675.3 Picea glauca
TGTACCAGTGATTCCAAGAAAGACAACGTTGCACTTACCACTAGAGATAAAGACTATACTCCATCTAAGGAGAAGGTTGACGATTTACCTCCTGATTTGATACATCCCTCTCCCCTAACTCCACCTACGAATGGTCCTATTCATCTCGAACGACTGAGTATTGATACAGTTCTGCAACCACCCCTAAAAGGTGTCGTTAAGAAATCAGCCTTCAATCCTCATGCTCGTGCGGCCCAAAAATATAGCATTGTCAAAGATCTGGCCCAAGCACCTTCAGTGATGTCTTCCCTTGAAGTCCTTCAGTCTTGTCCTGCACAATGAAGGGATCTGTTGAAAGCTATAGGTGGAATTGATCCAACAGATACGAATTTGATATTCTTTGACTTGGAAGACCATATTCCAAGGTTACCCCCACAGCTTGCATTTCAGATACAAGTTGTTGTCACCGACAAGAACATTTGTCGAACTGTTATCGATGAGGGTGCCTCTACGTGTGTAATATCTTTTGCTTGTTGGAAAGCTATTGGCTCTCCTCCTTTAAAAAAATCACAAAATACTTTGAAAGCCTTCAATGGCTCTGATTTTAATCCTTACAGTGTTCTTCCATCATTGCTTGTTACTCTAGAAGGTAAGACACTCCAAGTTGAAGTGGAAGTTTTTGATGCTCCCCTAGATTATAATCTTCTTCTTCGTCGTAGCTGGATAGATTCTATGCGAGCTGTTGTGTCAACACTTTTTCATGTAGTCCATTTTCCTCATCAGGGAAAGGTCATTACGGTTGATCAAATTGCCTTCTTTAATTCCGATACTCACACTGGAAATGTGCCATTTATAGCTAAAACCCCACTGGGTTACGAGAATGTTGGAGTCGGTCTTTTAAAAGACTCTTCATTAATGGGTACTTTCCCCATACCACCACCATCCGATATTCCATGCTCATTAGTTGCTTCTATTAATATGATCTTCATTGTACCTCATGAGCTTCCAGTGTCTTTTGACCCTTGGATAGTCCCTGATCCAGGAGATCATACTCATTTCGGCGACGTCATGTCGTTAAGTTTGGTTGAGTCTGTTTATCAAGCCATTCACTCGGCAACCCTTTCTACACCCTCTTTTGATGAGTTGTCTCCTGATCCTTTCCGTGTCATCTTTCCCACTGATGAGATGATCATGTTCGTCATGGAGGACACCCCTTGGGATGATGGGCATCATCATTCCATACTATTTCTGGAACAACACACTCTCAAGAATTACCAACAGATTTCAACTCCGTCGACCGTTGTTGTTATATCGATCGTTCCCAGATCTACACGCGATGTGTTTGCAGAAGGGAACCTTAGTAATATTTCTCCCATGATACCCATTGATATTTCAGTTAAACCTGGGATAGTTGAAAATGTTCACATTGGAGTTTCGTGTTCTCTAGAGGAAATTGTCACTTATACATCTCTGTTTAAATAATTTCATGACATCTTTTCCTAGAGTTACGAAGAGATGCCAGGTATCGATCCTGCCATTGTTGTGCATGATATAAAAACATACCCTGGAGATAAACCAATCCAACAATGCCTTCGTCTGGTCCATCCACGTAAAGCGACAGCTATCAAACTCAAAGTTGAAAAACTTCTCAAAGCCGGTTTTATTTATCCTGTGGCTCTGACAGAATGGGTTTCCAACCCTATATCGATTGATAAGAAAGGTGGTAGTATACATGTTTGTGTTGATTATCGGGATATTAACAAAGCCTGTCTGAAAGACAACTTTCCAACCCCTTTCATCGACCAGATTGTCGATGACTGTGCCAGCAGTGAAATATTTTCTCTCATGGATGGATTTTCCGGCTATAATCAAATTAACATCGCTCCTGAGGACCAACATAAAACTTCTTTTATTTGTCCTTGGGGCACTTTCGCCTATAGAAAAATTCCCTTCGGTCTTAAGAATGCAGGTGAAATGTTTCAACATGCTATGTCTTATGCATTTCACGATATAAAGCATATCGTTCAACCTTATTTGGACGATTTTCCAGCTCATTCTTTACGCTGAGTCGATCACCCCAATCATCTCTGAGAAATTTTTTGTTTGTTGTCGGTTCTATCGCATTCATTTAAATCCTCATAAATGCATCTTTTGTGTAGAGTTTGGTTGTGTTCTAGGTTTCATTGTTTCACGTCAAGGGATCCAGGTAGATCCTATAAAGGTTGAGGAGATTCTTAATATTCCTCCTCCTTCTTCACTGCGCTAGTTACAAAGTTTGCAGGGTAAAGCAAACCTTATTCGTCGTTTCATCCCTAATTACGCCGAGATTACTCATAGTTTTACACATCTTCTAAAGAAAGGTTCAGAGTTTGTCTGGGATAAAGTTTCTAACAACATTTTTGAAGCTTTTTAGTTGTCCCTCACGAAAGCTCCACTTATTTTTCCTCTTGATTATAGTTGGGATTACTTTATTTATCTAGCTGCTTCTGAGTATACTATCGGCATGGTTCCCGTTCAGGAGGATGATGCACACGATGAACATGTATATATTACTTGAGTTGAAGTCTTACTTCAACTGAAATCAAGTACCAACATGTTGAAAAACTGGCTTTGGATGCGGTTCAAGCGGTTCAACGTTTTCGCCATTATATTCTCTCCAGGAAAACTACAGTGATTTCACATTGTAACCCCATGCAACATATTTTGACACGTCAATTGCTGGGGGGCAAGTAATCCAAGTGGATTGTCATTCTCCAGGAGTTTGACTTGGAATTCGATCGTGCCACATCGAAGAAATCCTTAGTTTTTGCTGAGTTAATTTGTGATTTTCCCCACTCTGCCATGGAAAATGTAGCAGTCGATTCATTACCTGATGAATCGCTTTTCCTTATCAACACTGATGATATTTGGTATGGAGATATCATTATATATCTCCAAACCCAGACTTTTCGTCCTGCTTTGTCCAGTGCTGAATGACATCGCGTTCGTTATCAAGCTCACCAATACATTATCCTTGGAGATACTCTTTACCATCGAGGCATTGACTCTGTTTTTCAACATTGTTTGAATTTTGACAAAGCCGAGAAAGATTTGAATGACTTCCATTCTGGAGCATGTGGTGGTCATATGTCTGGGTATGCTACTGCCCAGAAGATCTTACATGCAGGATATTTTTGGCCTTCCTTGTTCAATGACTGTATTACTATTGTTCAGAAGTGTCATGCCTGCCAGACCTACAATCATAAAATTCGGTCACATCCTACTCCCCTTCATCCTGTGGTCTCAGTTGGTCCTTTTGCAAAATGGAGCATTGATTTCATGACATGTCACCCTCACTCGATCGGGGGGCATGGTTACATTATTGTAGCTATTGATTACTTTACAAAGTGGGCCGAGGCGATGCCAACATTTGATAATACTGGAAAGACTGCAACGTTATTTCTTTTCAATCATGTCATAGCTAGTTTTGGTGTTCCTCAAGCTATCGTTACCGATCATGGTAGTCATTTTAGGAATTTTATGATGTATGAACTTATGAAAAAGTTGGGTCTTCATCATGATAGCTCAACACCCTATTATCCACAAGCTAATGGCTAGGTCGAAGCAATCAATAAGGTTCTTATAAATATGATTCGACAGATGATAGGAATTCATAAAACCAGTTGGCACATCATGTTGTTTTCGGCATTGTGGGCATATCGAACATCTGTTAAATCCGCTACGGGGTTTACGACCTTTCTATTAGTCTATGGCATGGAAGCTATTCTGCCAATATAATGTGAGATACCTTCTCTGAAGCTAGCTGTCGAACTCTTACGCAATACTTCTGCTGAAGAGGAACGTCTGTTGTATCTGATGTGATTAGACGAAACTCACCGTGATGCTACTCTAGTAATAGAAGCCCAAAAGAAACGTGTTAAGGCACAGTATGACAAGCATGTCAAGCCTCGCGTTTTCTCTGAAGGAGATATTGTTCTTCTGTATGAACAAGATAAATATGTCTTAGGAGCTGGGAAATTCAAACCAATGTGGCGTGGTCCTTACATTGTTCGCAAAGTTTTGGAAAAAGGAGCATATGAGCTAGTTGATTACGATGGTATACCTTTGAGTGAACCCAGAAATGGGTTATACTTGAAGAAGTACTATGCATAAGTCATTTGTGCACAAGTACTTGTATTTTATGTATCATACTGTGTGTGTGTTACTTTAGTTTGCTTTTGATGTTATCTGGTCTCTGCCCTTACGTGACATTGTGTTTGATTGCCAGATGTCAGAGTATTAGCTACTTTATATTGGCTTCGTTGATGGAGCTAGCCGTAGTACTTGGAACCTAGCTTCTGCTGCATGGGCAATTTATGCCCCAAAAAACGAGCTCATATCTTTACGAGGCGTATGTCTTGGACAAGCAACTAATAACATCATAGAGTATAGAGCTGTTATTGAATTATTGGTTGATGTTATCTCTATCAGAATTCGTCATTTGGTTGTGCGACTTGACTCGCAGCTTGTAGTACTACAAATAAGTAATGTCTACTCTATTCGAAGTCCTACTTTGTTAAGGGTATATTTGCAGATTCACCTCTTGGAACGGTATTTTGATCACATTGAATATCAACATATTCCTAGATGTCTTAATACATTAATATATGCATTAGCTAACTATGTATTGGACAGACATTTGAACCATTTATAAATCAAACACATTAAAATTCACGCAATGTAAAGTAAACCGGTAGAAGTCGTCTGTATATATATAACGATCAAAAGAGTTTGCTTAACAAAATGTTTGTCTGAAGACCAAAATATAAAAAAATTGAAGCTTATAGCTTCTACATAGTGACGTCACGGATGATGTTCACAGTAACACACAACTTCCCTAGTTACCCTGTGGAGTAGTCGACCCATAGCTACTAAAACCCCTACAGTATGACATTGTTCGTGTCATGGAACCTCCTCCAGAGCCATATCTGGAATGTATGTTGTCAGGCCTTCTAAGTTCTGTTCCACCACCTGGTAATCTTCGACATAATTTGGTAATACTATTGTTGCTTCTCCTCGTTGCTGGATAGGAGAAGTGCCAGGAGGTCTATATGGTCCAAAGTTTGTGTTATCAACAAATATTTTGTGTTAGTCTTCGGATAAATCTAAAAACATTTAAATATGATAAAAATTCAAAAACATTTAAAAACAAAAAATTTGTGTACTTCTTACCGAGGTCTCCCCACTGAGCGTCCTCAGGTACTGCTAGATCTAGATCTCCTCGAAAATCCAACTTGACATATGCGTAATCATCAACCATCAACATCTAGTTCTGCAACCAGTCAAAGAAAATATCGTCATATTTGACGATTGGTCCTGCCACGTGTCGAGCCATGAGCCGACACCATCGTAACATCCTCGGATCCCTAGGACTCCAAAAGTTGCACTCAACCTGTAGATGAAATACAGGGACCCTCTCTAGGAAGAAGGACACTAACAAAGACCAATATCCAAATTGTTTCAGATCTCCCCACCTGCACTTAGTCAGCTATTTTTTGATACTATGCAATATTGCATCAACCCAGTTAAATACTCGGGGCTTAGTACACTCGATGGCGTATTAGATATAGCTCTGCAATTCCATATGGGGAGAGACACTTCCAGCCATCCGAGAAATTGTGAAGAGAATAGTGTGGAGAGTCAAGTTAGTTACTCCCCAAATTGCCACTTTCCCTTTCTTTCTTTCAGCCTCGGGTACACAATATTGGTTACAGTATTCACTCATTTTCGAACCGCCTRCTCTRYTRYYGGTCAAAATGAGATAGGACCCATGCCTGGATAATCTGGTCAAGAAGTATATGTCCTCTATGTCAATGGTTAATGTGTGAGMTCCTACAATGAAAACTTTCTGGTCTGGATCCTGTTATCACTCCAGGAAACTCTCCTAGGMTGTAAGTCRGAGATGCYTGGTAACTAACTCTTTTTGGAAATATTTCTTAATATTTGGTCTGGTTTTTGGATCAAGATGAATATMTAGGGACTGAACTGAGTTTTCAAGACTGTCTAGGAATACAAAATCTCACAAGGMCTTCTAGCAATKCAGTCAGACAAGGTTTGATTAAATGGGGAAGAAAAMAGCTATTGAACCAGATTATACTTCATACCAACAAGCAMAATGGGTTTAATAACCAAGAAATAACTTATGGTTATCARCTAAAGCAATYAATCAGTGAGATGAAAGTCACTGCAAATTGAATGAGCATCAACAAAGAACTTTCACTCATAAGMTATCAAAGAACAGAGGAGAAAAATCTGACTACACAACTAAAGGAAGCTTGAAATTTTTTATAAAATAAGAATAAGTCTTTTCATTACAGTGGCAGCATCATAGAACCCAAAATCAAAGCCTTATTTCCTATTCTATTCTAATATTTATAACATTTCAAAGTATTTATCTGATCCTAAAAACATGGATCAAATCAACTAAAAATAGCAAGTAAAATCTGTTGCAAAAGAAGTGGGATGCTTCCTCAAAATGACGTCAATCCCATATTTGTCTCAATTGATTGTTGGTGATGTGTAGAACAGCCTCCCAAGGCTAAATGATCATTCTTTAATGGATACCAAGTCGAGTTGGCTGATGTGGTAAAGTATCCTGTCATTCTGTTCAACATAAATTGTCCATATCTCTTTGAAATAACTCCTTTCTCCATCATATATCAAAAATGACCGTTGAACTAGATCTGATAATTCATTAGACATGCATTGGAAAAGGTTCTGAATCTTTTCATATCACAAATCCCGGACCTGTGTAAAAACTCATTTAATTCTAGACACACAGACTTTTGGTGGTTGACTGAAACAGTTCCTGGGTGAGTTATCCACCGAAAGCACATGTTTCGGTGGTTAATGAGCACAGTGGGGCTCGCCTAAACCACCGAATTTTGTGCTTTGAATACATTTCAAAATTGCAAAAATGACTGTTCTGAAACTTCTTTTAGCGCTCAAGCTTTCTTGGATATTGTAGTCTTGATTCGAGCAGACTTTCAAACCTTTGCTGACTGTGTAGGGGAATCTATTACATTTATTATAGTTGTGGCTAAGTTAGCCAAAGTATCTAAACCAGCTTTTTTTTCTTTAGGTGCTTCGAACTCCTTTAGCTTGAGTCTCAGGGTCCTGATCTGCCTGTATAATTTCATATTTTCTCTAATTAACTCTTTGTTTCTACCTTTGATTGAATCGTGTTTTTCTTTAAGAGTTTCATTCTCTTTGAATAGTTCAGCATTTCTCTCGGTGAGGTCTGTGTTTGCCTTCTTTATTACCCTCTCCAATACTTCCATCTCATAAATCTCTCGCAAAAGCTTATTGATCTTCTTGGTATCACCTTTCTGAGGCCTGCTTGATGAGGCTTCTATTTTTGGTTGCCTGTGTGTTTCTAAAGGCTTTGGTGGAGGTATATTTATCTTCAGTTTTGCATTTGGTTTGATCTGCAAGTTATCCTGTTCTTTTTCCATTTCCTGCTTTGAATCAGATTCACTATAAGGTAGGTTGAGAGGTTATTCCCTATGACAAGGTTTCTGTCTTCAAAATTTAACTTCCTCTTGATTCCTCTCTGTTTGCTGGATGATACTTTTATATAATCCCTAGGCGTTGAAATTCCCTTCCTCCTTCTGTGACTACTCTTGGGAGTAGGATCATTTCTACATCTAGACTTCTTTGCTTTCATCTCTGGAGGTTTTTCTGTCTGAAACTCATTCCAGAATAAGAAGAAACTCCATTCTATTTGCTTCCTCTGAAGAGCTTCTTTGACAAGGAGGGTAATCAAGCCCTGGTGTGATATTCTGCTTATAACTTTAGTAGGCTGAGTTTTTACCTGTTTTTCCATCTTGATCAGGGTTCTATGAAAGAAATAAGGTATGTTTAAGTGTTCTCTACCTGTGAAGTGGTTCAACAATTTAAAATGGTAGTACATCACTCTGTTATAGCACCCTTCACAGGTGATGTATACCAAAATCGTCTTCAGAAGGGTCTGCCACTTCGATTCAAGATAGGGAATAGGGATATCCTTCTTCAAAGTCAAAGTTTTAGGCACTGGCAGCAGATATGATCTGAATTCAACATTTGAGGGTGAAGAGGTTTTAAACCAACAATCCCCTATTCTAGGAAACCTTGTGTATTCGACAATAGATGCTTCATCTATAATGAACTCCTCCCTGCCTATTCTGGCAATCCTTCCATCGTATGAGAGGGCAAATGCTTCAGCGACTTGTTGGTGAAAGACTGTCAATTTTTCACAATATGTGAAAACTCCGACCTGTTTAAAACACTCTACAACCTCTGGATGATCTTCAAAATACCACATGCCATCTACTTCGGATCTCAAAGCAGGGCTTGATTTTGTCATAGCTCAATGCTAACTGTGTCTAACACTGTGAGCAACTAGGTGTTTGGAAAACATTGGTTCTGGGAACTAGGGATACAGTCGATATTACTTATGAACAAATAGTGAAATCATTTGACAGAGCATAGGATTGTTAAAATCACTAAAATACCGACCCACATTCGAATGACAGTCTAACTGGAGAAAGCCGAAACTTCAAATTTTTGGGCGCAATTGTATTTATGAAATTTTGATAGGAGATAGCTTCCAGTCTTACCTGATGACCCAATTATATTTCCTTGGCTAGAGATGCTGGCTGAACTCGGAGACAGCTTGCCAATCGCCAAAGAAAAGCGGAATCAAGATTTTGAAAACACGATTTTGTTGATAAAATTGTGTGATTGTAGTTATCTTCAGCGATCCTCGGGCTTCATCATAACACATTGAGTTTCAAAATGAAAGAACGACCTGCTATTGATGATTGATGTATCTGCCACTGAAAAGGAGGGAAGCTCCGTGCAATCGTATCCAGAAATGACCGCTCTGTGTGGATTTGAAATAATTAATGTAATGGATGAAACACAGGTGTTTCAAATCTTTCGAATGTCTGCCACGAACTCACATCATCTCCCACAATGCGAGCTTTCGGTGGTTGTATTCCTCATTATTACACCGATTTTTGACATCTGGCTTGTGCGAAAGCATGAACTTTCTTTCTTCCCGTTGAAACATTTTCGGTGGTTGCATGCCTTCTACCTCGACCCCTTTTTCTGTTGAAAATGAACACTTTCGGTGGTTAATGAGCACTCGGTGGGATCACCTAAACCACTGAAACATGATATTTTGCTTTCTTCTTGACCGAACCAACATCAACATGACATTTGAGATTATTTTGGAAAAACAGACTCTCTAACCTATTGATAGAAATTTTAAAAACAAATTTAGGAACCAACCTATCATCTAAAAATAAAAACAAATCTACTGATTTATTTGAGGAGTTAACACTGGCTCCTATTGGGGATGAACACCTCCCTGCGAGGTTTCAAGAACCACAGAATCAATGCCTTTCCTGGAAAAGAACCTACAAACTAAACTATCTGCTAGTGTTCCATTAGGCATGGAGTTATTAAAAAATAAAACTAACACTATTTACAATGTCAAGGCTTTGCAGCCTTAGATGAAATAAAGTTTTACAAACCGCCCGTTTACCGGGCCACTGAACACTTCCTCACCCTCCAGATTCTGCAGAATGAAGGTGTTATTGTTTTGCACCTGAGTGATCATAAAAGGGCCTGTCCACAAGGAATCAAACTTTCCATGCTTTCCTTTTTCCCATCGAAGAGCATCCCACTTTAGAACCCAGTCACCGATCTGAAAACTGTCCACCTTGGCCTTTCTGTCAAATGTCCTTTTGATCTGCATCTGATGTGCTTCTGATTTGTCCACTAGTTGTTCCCGAGCTTGTTGCAATTCGACCAAATCCAGCATCCTTCTTACCATGTCATCTTGCTCAGTCTGCTCTTCCTGAAAGAACTTAGCCACAGGAAACACTAACTGGACAGGAAATATTTCATCAGTCCCGTAAACCAACTTGAAAGGAGAATTTCCTGTAGATTTTTTAATGGTTACCCTGTCTTCCCACAGAGAAAATTTTAATTTGGAATCCCAATTATTTTTATTATCTTCTAACAGTTTTCTTATGATTTTTATCAAGCTCTTATTTGAGGATTCAACCAAGCCATTTCCTTGAGGATAGTATGGAGTTGAGTGTATCAGCTGGATGCCCATGGACTCACACATGTTTACCAATGCTTTTGATTTAAACACTGCTACGTTGTCTGCAACCAGCCTCTTGGGACATCCAAATCTGCTCAAAATATTTTCATAGAGGAATTTTATGACCACCTGATGTGTAGCATTCCGGGTAGGGATCACCTCTATCCACTTTGTGAAGTAATCAATGGCTACCAAAATCCACTTATGTTGGCCACTGGATACAGGATTTATTTCACCGATAAAATCCAAACCCCACTGCTAGAAAGGGTCGTTTACCACAATGGGCCTCAAGGGTAAAGATTTGAGTTGCTTCTTACCGGTGAATCTTTGGCATTTGTCACAAGATTTGACGAATGCGCACACATCGGCGAAGAGAAAAGGCCAATAATATCTGGCCCTCAGGATCTTATGAGCAGTCGTCTTCCAGTAGTGATGACCACCACAGACAGCCGAATGAAACTGATATGTTACCTCGACAGCCTCTTCTTTATCCAAACACCTGAGAAGCAGACCAGCAGGGTCCCTCCAATACAACTGATTATTATATATGCAAAATTTGATAGCTCTTAGCTTGAGAGCCCGAGCTTGAGTTAAACTAAGTTTGGGAGGAACTTCAAGTTTTTGCAGAAAATGTATGATGTCATCATACCATTCACAGGAGGACAAATGCTCTGCCACTTGCTGACTATCATGCTGCCCTTCTACTGCCAAATCTGTCTGTGAATTTCCTGAAATTTCTTCTATGAGATTAATATCCAACAACTTATGATTTTCTTCTGCTAAAATCTTAGCGAGGCCCCGACCTTTTACCAGCTTGGTGGGCTTTACCTCTATATTGAATTTTATCATTTTTGCTATCCATCTCGCCCTTTTTCCGTCAATATCTGGCTGAGTTAGAACATCTTTTACAGAAGACGAAGGAACATATGCGATGACCTTTGAATGAAGGATGTAAATTCTGAATGATTTTATAGCTTTTATAAGAGCATAAGCTTGTTTCTCGATAGGTTCATACCTTAGCTCAGCATCCCGGAGAGTCTTGCTGAAGAAAGCCATGGGATGATCAAAATTTTCCTCGTCTTTCTGAAGTAGGACTGCTACTATCGTGTCATAGGAAGCAAAGGAAAAGACATAGAAAGTCTTGCTATAGTCTGGGCTGATCAGAATCGGAGACTCGATGATCACTTGCTTGATATCCTGAAAAGAGTTTCTCGCACTGTCTGTCCATTTTACTTCAGCCCCCTTTTTTAGCATGCAAGTTATATGTTTAACTAATTCAGCAAAGTTGGGCACAAACCTTCTGATGAAATTAATCTTACCGAGCAATGACTGAATGTCCTTATTTGACCTTGGTAAGGACAAATTTTGAATGGCCTCCACTCGTGCTGGATCAATCATGACACCTTCGACTGAGACAATGTGACCCAAGAGCTTACCCTTTCTAAGAGAAAACTGGGATTTCTTGGGATTCAGTGAAATCCCAAATTGTCTGCACTTTAAGAATACTCTTTTCAGGTGTTTCAGGTGTTCCTCATGGCTTCTAGAATACATGGTAATATCATCAAGGTATATGAGGA
>JZKD02S0288226.1:303260-321829 GCA_000966675.3 Picea glauca
TTGACAGACCCGTGATGGGACCGAACCACTCCTTCCTAGGGTTCATTAAAAATACTCCAAGGGACTCGTCTGAAGGATGAGCTTATATCAACAAGCATATGTGATCCTCTTCAAGCTTCCGTAAAAATAAAGAGGTACTTGCCAAAAATGGTGGGGGAAAATTTGAGAAAGGGATATGTTTCATCTTTGTATTGATTGGCAGTAAGTGTCGCTCTTGAACATGACACTCTCTATTCATCATTTAAAGCCGGTTTGGGAAATACATTTGTCTCTCATTTGATTTGATAAAAAGGTCTTTCCATGTGTCATCTTTGAGTCAATGCTGCCAAATCATTGGTCGTGTCGTTCATATGTTCAAGAGAAGTCCGTCTGAAACCTCTATTGAGTTGGCCATTTGCAGTTATCCATTCTCTCTGTGTCGGCTTTCCCTGTGTCCAGTCCAATTTGAAAAATGCTTTGTTTCACCTTCAAACTATGTTACTCATTTTGTTTCATTGATGGGGGATACATCAAGGCCCTCCTATGACGAGTTTTGTTCCATAGACTTCAACACATTATCTAGAATCAAGACTTAGAAATTATTCAATACCTTGGAGCTTGCATGCCTCAATGGAAAGTTTCCTCGCTTTCGACAGTGGGTTTACATCATTGACCCCTAATCGAAAGATTCCATCGGATGTTCGACATCAACTCATTTATTCACAATCGATGGATTGTACTTTAGTACCTTGGGATTCATTGACATCAATGGTGATTTCCCTCGCACTTGTTAACGGTTACATAAATGACCAGTAATCAAGTGGCTTCTACCATGTTTGACTTCAACACATGTAATCACATGGTTAGATTCGTACTTTGGGCGACGAGATTGAATACCCTAGATATTGTCTTAAGTAATCCAGGTTGCGATGGAGTATGTATAATTTGCAACACATAGATCCATTGTGTATGTTTCGTGGCTATGTCATCTTGATTCAAAATTTGTCGCATAGATCCACAGTGTATTCAAGTGGCTATGTTATATTGTGACGGAATGGATCCACAGTGTATGACTGGTGGCCATGACCTTTTTTTATGATGTCATCAGTCTATGATCTGAGTATGGGGATTCCTACCTCAGAATTGATATATATGATATTCTGCAGATGCTTGGATGTTTGCAGGTTTCCGATTAGATGTGCTCTTGGTTCTTGACACACACATGCAACTTACAAAGTCTATCAACTGTCACTGGTTCCAATCTTAGAATTTGGGGGGCATTCTGTTATCCACAATTTTGGTCGTCATGATGATGTAATGATGATGGAAAAATTAGGATCTTCACTAGAACAATTTCTTGAGAAAATTTACCTTTGTCTGTTTTCAGAAATCATATTTTTAAGGGAGGTTCGCAGGCTACCTATATATTTTCCTGCGAGAATGCATGATTCTCGTAGGCTTCATTAAGCTGGGGTGAAAGAGGTTCACACTGTACTTAAGTATCACGGTGTGAACATCTTCTAAAAGAAGGAAAAAGATAAATTCTCGAACCTTCTAGAAGGGAATCTTCTAGAAAGATGAGTTGGCATTCAAATGGTTATCTAAGTACTGGTTTTCCTGATATCTTGGGATCATTCCTATCCAAGTAACTAATATATTCTCTCCTATATATTGAGGGGAATTCTCATGGAAAAGGTTAGAATAAAATTAGCAAGAGATTGATTGGAGAATTAGTGGAAGATTGTATGAAGGACTGATGCTACAATAGCTAGAGACACCAGCAAGGTTATCAAAAGCGGTTGATTTTCTTCATGCATGAGCAAGTGTGTGTGTCAGAGCTAGGAGCCATTGAAAGGAGGTTTTCAACATTAAGGCTCATGTTGTAAGTTTCAATTTCAATCAATATAATACAGTAATATGTCCATTTCCCATAAAGCTAATGTCACTTTATTGTATAACTCCTTGATCATATACATAGATTAATTGTTGAATATATTGAATTGTCTTCACTTTGATTGGTTTGTTTTGTTGTGGTATGGATGATACAAGATAATTGGAGTGAATCTTGGAACAACAAAGACTCAAGGAAGCGATCATAAGGTATGTACATGATTCTTGCCTCCTAGTTCATTCAACAGTTAAAATCTAGGGAAAGTGTATTATTTTGTTTTGTTTTGTTCTAGATCTAGGTGGATCTAGGGAGATCAGTTATGCCTGAAACACCATGCTACCTGAGTCTCATCATTTGTCTTACTGTTGTCCAAGGGAAGTTCTTACCAAGCCTAAGTCAGCCCCTCTGCAGTTTTTATCTTTCCCTCATGCCCGACCATCCTGAATGTCCAATCAAGTCTTTGGTTGAAATCGATGAAGCCTTCAGTCTGATCATCAAGATTCTCTAGTCCATGACCGAAGAGCCATCGAAGACCTCTGGGTAGCGAAGTCGTACACTCATATTACACTCCTACCCAAGTTTTGAAGATTTTGAAGTTGTTTCTCGAGCTCTGAAGACCTCATCTCCAACCATCATGCCTTATTAGCTTCTAAGAAGATGGATATTCTACATGTATATCTTTTTGATTTCGAGATGTAGCTCTGTTGTGTATTATTCATGGCTACACTTTATATAGTTATATGACATGGATCTATAGTGTATTTGATTGGTAGACATGATTTTATTTTATCTTGATCATGGGTATGCCCGCCTCGATGAGACAATTGTTATTTTTGCAGATGACATCTCCCGATTTCTAGTCCCTGGGGTCACTTGTTCGGCACATTAGTGAATATTGTTAATGTATTTAAGCCATTAGATGCTCTTCTAACCTCACACATTAGGGTGTATCTGTTATAACCCTAATTTTCACCAAACATGCTTACCTAGCATCAAGCCATCTCAGATTCCTTCTTTACCAAAACACTGTTGAACAACTCTTCTTAAAAACCTCTTTTATAAAGGCCCATGTGCCCTGCTCCATTACTACATGCGTGTACATGCTAGCTGGCCCAAAATAGCCCGCATGTACCTACAAAATCATGACAAAAAGGAAAGTCGTTGATGGAACACAACACTTTGGGTGAGTTAACTAAACCTTCCAGCCATGCTTGGTTGAGGGTTCGACCAAACACCTAGCTTCTTCTAGCCTATAAAATAAGTGTTAGGGGTCCCATTTGGAAGAGGATAATCATAGTAAAGAAACTATACCCGATTGTGCATTCCCTTTGTCCCAACCCTTTAGCCATCCTTGTGCAAAGAGAAAGATAGAGCAAAGAAGTTGGAGAATAGTTGAAGAGGAGCCTAGGACTAGGTTCATGGAGCAGTGGCTGGATTCATCATTGTAAGTTTATTTTTTGAAGTTAATAATAAAGAAGTACTTTGCCCGTCCCACCATATGAGGTTTTCATGGTTTATTGCATATGTGTTTATTGAATCTCTAACCCATTAATCTATATATCAAATACATGTGGAGTTTTTTGTTTGTCTTGTGTGAATGCAGGCCAACCTTGGGCGGAGAGCTACAGTCAAAGAGTGATCAAGCGTGAAGAAGGATCGATATCAAACGCCCGAAATAAGGCATGCTCACTTGATCTTATTAACTATGTATTTGCTTAATAATAATGGGGATTAGGTCTGGGATGATGGTAGAAAGTGGGAATCTTTAGGTCTCTTCTGCATGCATAATAAAACCCTAAATGCTAGTCTGTAGAGGGATTTCCCACTCACAACACTTGGCTGAGTGCATGTTTCACCTGCTCAAATGATTGTTTGGACTCAGTGTTCCATTTGATTTTTGTGTTCTTTTTCAACTTATTTGTGATGTTCCTAAGAATCTCAGCCAAGTTGGGTATGAATCTTCTAAGGAAATTTATTTTGCCAATAAATTATTGTAGCTCTTTGATGTTCCTAGGGTGTTCCACTTTTTGGATGGATTCTATTCTACTAGGGTCTATTTTAATTCCATATTTAGAGATTATGTGTCCCAACAACTTGCCTTCCTCTAAACCGAAAAGGTGTTTCTTTGGATTCAATGAAATCCCAAATTTCCTTCACTTCTCAAACACGCATCGGAGATGCTACAAGTGTTCCTCGTCAGATTTGGAGTAGATAGTCACATCATCCAGATATATGACTATAAATCTCCCAATTTTGTCCACAAAATCAATATCAATTTCTCTTTGAAAAGTGGCACCAACGTTCATCAAACCAAAAGGCATTTTCACGTACATGAAAGTTCCCCATGGTGTAGTGAATGCTTTTTTCTCTTGATCTTCTGGGTGCTCAATGACTTGGTTGTAGCCCAAGAAAATGTCTAGTAAGGAGATCCTACTGGCCCCAACTACCTTTTGTAAAATGTTGTCCATTTTGGGCAAAGGGTAATTGTCTTTGAGGGACACTTTGTTCAGATTTCTGAAATCTATGCAAAGTCTGATATTGCCAGTTTTCTTCCTAGTAGGAACTAGGTTAGAAACCCATTTGGAAAATCTCAAGGCGACTATAATTTTTGCATCATACATCTTTTTGATTTGCTTCTCGATTAGGGGAAGCAACTTGGGATTGATTCTCCTAAGTTTTTGACTAAAATGTTTGTGTTCTTATTTTATGGGAATCTAATGTTGTATGATACTTGTGTCATAGGATTTTAAGTCCTCATAACCTCAAGAAAACACATCTACATATTCCTTAAACAGTTCAATGTATTTTCATTTTTTCTCAGGGGGTAGGGATTTGGAAAGTTTTATCATCTTTGGTTTTTATTTTGTTCCTATGTTGCACTCTTCGACCTCTTTACCACTAGCTTCAATTTTCATTTTTTTGGCTACATTGTTAAAATCGAACAAGTATTCTAGTGGAACTAAACCTCTAGGAAACACATTATTTTTCAACTGTAGAATGACAGAATCTATCTCATTTTCATTCAAATCATCTGCATCTAGTTTAATTTCATTCAACTCCTCAAAATCTACTTTATTTACACTACCAGTTTCAAAAACAGATATATTTACATCATCATAATCATTCTCTAAATCTATATTTGTACATTCGAACTCATTTTTACACCGAAGGAAGTCTTAAATTTTATCATCATTCCTGAATACCTACCAGTATCTGATGTTGTCTAGAACAATTGGTATGCACTTCACTTCCATTGTGTATTTGTGAGTTGGATAGAAGGGTATTTTTCAGGTAGTTGTTGATGTGGTGTTACACATTATTTTGGTCACTCTGATGATGTCTCTACAATTATGTGTTTAGGCTCTCATAAGGAACTTTTGCCTGAGAAAAGTGACTATTGTCTTCTTCTACAAAACATATTTTTAAGATGATTTCACAGGCTGCATATATTGTAGGGTGCAAAAACCCTGATTCTCGCAGGCTACAGTATACTTGGATTGCGAGGGGTTTGCAGTTGCTCTATAGGCAGGGTGTGAACCTGCTTCAAATCTTAAAAGGAAGAAGAGGTTACGAAGGTTTTAGAAGAGGATCTTCTAGAAAATGAGTTGGCATTCACATGTTTGGCATCCTACTAAATTATTAGATTTAGTGGGATCATCCTCATCCCTTTAACCATCTCTCATTATCCTATATAATGAAAGGTTTCTCAAGGAAGAGGCTAAGCAATATTGAATAGAGAATTGATGAAAGAATAGGTTCAAAATTGTGTGAGGAATCATGTTTGAATTGGTTCTTGAGGCCTCCATTTGTCCATCAAGACACAATGGATCTTCTTCATGCAAGTGTGGAGCAAGTGTGTGTGTTGGAATGAAGGACCACCGAAAGGAAGCTTGTGACATCAAGGCAATATGGTTGTATCTTCTACTTTCATTTAATATAATATAGTGGCATGTCCCTTTCCCATAAACACTCTTATTTTATTACATGAATCATTGATCACATGTTTAGGTCTTCATTGAATGTATTATTGTTTCTTTCACCTTGGTCGATTTGTTTTGTTGTAGATATGATATCAAAAGGCTACCAAAGCGAAGTAGGGACAACAAAGACATAAGAAAGCGATATCTAAAGGTATGTCACTTATTCCTTCTTCAATGACAAATTCAATGAGTGTAACTTAGGGAAAGTGTCATGTCATGTCCTATTTTGTTCTAGATCTAGGTGGATCTAGGGAGATATTTTAGTGTCTGCATATACCAATTTATCCTATAAAAAAATTGGAGACTCCACTGGGGATACGACTCATTTTGTGGTTTTTTTTTGGCAATTTTATCTTAGCCTACTCTTTTTCATTCCCAATTACTCTCTAAGTCTGTGGGAGATCCATATAGACTCTCTGGACCTAGAAGTTCACTCAAAAGTTTTGTCCTTTTTCCAAATTTTCCTTGATTACAAATAGTCTCGCACTCTACCTCTCTATAGATTATGAAAACCATTGATTTTCACACCCTACTGTTCAATCCAGTGCAACCTTCTCGCACCCTCCAATGTCTAGACTGTGAGAATTCCTAATTTTTGCACTTCACTCCACTACTAGGCTGCGAAATTGTTTGTAAATTTTTTTGGATTAGGTCTTCTTATCTTTTTGATGCCCATATTTTTTAGGTTACCTGGGAAGAACTTATTTTCCCAGTGTTTGGTTGTTTCTTGTTTTCAAATATCGTGATTGATTGGTTTTCGGAGATCAAAAACTCTTCTTAATCACTTTTTCCCCGTTTTTACTTCTTGACATTTTATCGACAAGGGTATAATATTGGATTCTGAGATCTGAGTGCTTGTTTGATCAAAAATTCTTTGATTGGATTAAAATTTGGGATTGATTTTGTTTTTGGATTGCTTGTTTCCTGGAAAGTTCTTTGTCCATGTACTTTTGGTGAACTACTTTCTTGTCATTCTTATTTTCATCTACGTTGAAAGTTTGATTTGGTTGCTTGTTGGGTGTATCAATTTTCATTGATTACTTGAGCTTTCTTCCCTACATCCCTGTTTTGGTTTGTGAAATAGAAAATAAAATCCATTCATTATTGTTGAGTAATCATTCATAAGAAAGTTTTTCATTCAATTTATTTATTTATTTTTATTTTTATATTTTTTTACAAAAAGATAAAGAAGAGAAAATTGAGAAACTTCATTTTTATGGTTGTTAGCAATCGTGTTCAAGAAAAAGAAAAGTACTTTTCGTAGCTTATAGTTCCATAAATGACACCTTATCCCTACTGTGAATAGAATTCATTGAACAAAAAATTTCATCTTTCATCTCTATTTGCATCTTATTGGGTCAAGGTCTCAACAACATTGATTTCATTTCCATCTTCCTCTTGCGTAAACAACAGCCTCTAAAACAAAACACGATCTAAAATGTATTAGTAACTTTTATTTTCTAGAAACTCTTCTCACCAACATTATCTAGGCTAGCACTTTGGAATAGGTTAAGGCACACTCTCCAAATCCTAAAACACACTATAGTATCTTGTGATAGAGAGTGTTGAAATCCATTTACAACATTTTGTCTTGCGAAGCCCTTCTCACATAAGGATCAAACCTAAGGTCGCATTAAGACTGACACAGTTACTCACCCTACTTTGTTGCTCTTGGTGTAGAGATTGCGCATATTATGGGGGTCACTTGAAGGTATAGCCACAATTATGAGTGGAAGCCTCTCAAGTTGATTTTAGGCTAAATACCCTACCTTTGCACGTGGATTGGACTGTCGATTGTTCCCCCAGGAATCATTGTTGTTTTTGGTAACCTTAGTGGTCTATCTTCTTAGAAATTGTTAACACAAGGTGAATGTGGAGGGGCAAGTCTCTACGGTACCTAGAATCAATGTTGTCCAAAATCACTCGGGCTCCTTGGAGGGTATAACCACGATTATGTGTGGGAGCTTGCACCAAGGTGTAAGTCCATTAAGAAGGTCATCCATGTAATTTTTCCATCCGCTCTATCCTGGCCCCTTCTTGTATCGACTTTGCAACATTGGATTTCATCACCAACTAGTGACTTCGGAATGAAAAGGTTTGTTTGCATGGTTTGAACTATAGATTTTATTAGTGACTATTGTTGTTTTCCATAGCTGGCCATAGAATTTCTTTCATAACATTTTCGCTCAATCACCATTGACCCTCCACATTGCTTGTGGAGAATGAAAGGACTACCCCTAGAACATTTGGAAGGTTCTCAACCCTTGCCTACCAACTCACCAAAGGGCTCTCCTCAACAGAGTGAAGTCCAAGACATTTCCACTCCAGGAGAGGAAAGAATTGACTCTTTAGAACAATTCTAAATTACATATTATCTAGAGGGATTGCGACTTCCTCCTGACTCTGTGAGATGTATTGTTTGAGTGATTTCATCCAGAGAAATTGTTTTTGAGTCTTCTGGATTACCAACCGAACTTTTCACAGGCCCTGAAGATCGGGATCATTTTTGGAGTACTTGCATTTTTAGATGGGATATCTTTAGCTCAGGAGTAGGCATTGATATCACTGTCACACCTGAGCTACCCAAAAAATTTGATATAGAGACGATATCTTTTACTACTTCCTATTATTTCCCTGGTTCAGACGCTCAGCCAGCTGACCATATCTTGACTATCCCCCTTCAAATGGCCCATTACACAATGGTCCCAGCTACTACAAGTATTCACAATGTGAATACTATGGCTAGCCAATCTCCCATTAGCACACCTAGACATACCTCGTCCCTTCCCCCTGGATATAATCCGTTAAATTCTTCTATCTATGTTCCTACTCAGGGTCCATCCAGAGTTTCTAGAGTCTTTCCCCCTCCTGAACACCATGTTGTTGCCATTTTTATTATGACACTCCCTTGTGTGCCCTCTAGAGGCTCCTATCCACCTTTTCCTGGTGGATCTAGCCCTAGTGGCATCACTCAGTATTTCATACCTACTTATAAAATTATTGTTGGAGGACAACCCCCACATGGAGGTCAAACCCACACTGTAACCTTACCCCCATATGGTTGTCAAATCCCATTTGGGACATAATCCCTAGTTGGAGGAGAACCCCCACCTACCCCACCCTCTAGATAGAACATACCTACGACCTTGACCCAGTATTGGAACTATCTTACCCAAGGTAATCCCCAATTGACTGGGGGGAAACAACCTCAAGATATCTCTTTCATACCCCCTCATACAGGCCAGCCATACCCAAGTCCACCTAATCCCATCTTGGGTTCAAACATCCCTAACCAATATAACCCTATGGACCACATGTTTACAACCCAACAACCAAATTTGCTTGAATCTTCTCATTATATGAAAAATTCTTATGGTCCTACTGGTATACCTACAGGACTTCCTCCCCAAAGTCACCAGTACCCTCATGTGAATAGACAATTACATTTTCTCACCACTCTGGACCTCCCTGATTTATCTAGGATCTTGAATGACCCTATCCTTGATTCTCCCCATTGGCCTATTATACCGGACAAGTTAACATCCAACATTCCCAAGTTTTATGGTAAACTGGGAGAGGATCCTAACAACCATGTTATGACTTTTCACCTATGGTGTTCATCCAAATCTTTGATGAACGACTCCATTAGGTTAAGACTCTTCCAATGAACCCTTACCAGTTCAGTTGCAAAGTGGTATATAGAAGTACCAAAAGGCCTCTTCACTAACTTTAACACCCTCACCATGGCCTTTCTCACCCATTACCAACTACCCATCCGTTAGGAAATCGGAACCGATATATTAAGTTCCTTCAAGAAAAATAAGGCCACTCATATTTTTGATCACATTAATGAGTGGAGACGAAGATGACATTTGATCAAACTTGATCTTCTTGATCAACCATTGGCCAAATGGTTCACTAAATCATTTGTGAATAAAATATCTCGTGATATTTCCATGGGGTGGCATTATCACCGAAGAGTAGGCAATTAATCATACTCAGTACCTTGATCTCATTTATTCACAAATGGGTACCCTATACGACTTACTCACTAATGCTCCTCATCCTTTTACCACAACTACCTCGACAACCCCAACAACCTCTCATGGTGTTGATGGTGTGATGAGAACTTTCCATGTTGATGCTAAATATACGTCGGCCTCTCACACCAATACCAAATATTTTGCTTCTAATGTACATAATGCTTCGTCTCCCACTACTTTGACCAACAAATCTTCTGAGGTGAACTCTGTTCAATCCACCCCCACTGGTAAAAATAAATCCAAAAAAGGAAAGGGTAGGAATAAGGAGGATAAAAATAAACCCCAATCCGAAAAAACAAAAACACAACCTGCTGACAAGAAGGATAAGCGTAAAACAAAATATCTATGCCTTACATGTGGTGATGATCACTACACGAAAGATTGTCCGAGACGAGCTGAAGTCACTAAATTCCTTCAAGGATCCCTGAAGCCTCCTACACCTGTCATCTTGTCCCAACCTTTCCCTTCTCAACAACAAGCCCAACTAGTCATTCATGACCAACCTTTTCCTTCTAATACTTCATACATCCTAATGTGCACAGGTGATTCAAATAAGAATGACATTGCTATCACCACTCAAGCCAAAGATTATTCTCCCTCCAAGGAAAAATTTGATGATACACCACTGCCATTGGTACAACCAACTCCCTCGACTCCACCTCCCAATGGTCCTCTTCATATTGAATGATCGAGCCTCGATATTGTTCTTCGCCCTCCTCCAAAGGGAATTTTTCTAAATTCTACCTTCAACCCTCATGCGCGTGCTTCTCAAAACTACAAAATTGTAGAATATCTTGCACAAGAACCCTCCGTGATGTCGGCCCTCGAATTCCTCCAAAGTTGCCTCACACAACGAAGGGATATATTAAAGGATATTGGTGAATTGATCCTACAGACATGAACTTAATAATCTTTGACTTGGAAGATCACATTCCAAGGCTTCCCACTCAATTAGCGTTTCAGATACAAGTGGTCGTTGAAACCAAAAATATACATCGAACGATTATTAACGAGGGAGCCTTGACATGCATCATGTCTATCACTTGTTGGAGAGCTATTGGTTCTCCTTCTCTTACTAAATCACAGAACACCCTTAAGGCCTTTAATGGCTCTGGTTTTAAGCCATATGGTGTCCTCCCTTCATTGCCCATTACGTTGGAAGGAAAAATGGTCAATGTCGAGGTCAAGATATTTGATGCACCTCTCAATTATAACCTCTTTCTTGGCTATAGATGGATCGATTCCATGCATGCAGTTGTGTCCACACTTTTCCACGTGTTACATTTCCCACATCAAGGAAAAGTGGTCACTATTGGCTAGTTGGGCTATTTCAATTCTGACTCTCATACCAATAACGTCCCTTTCATTTCAAAGACACCTCCTCGGTATGAGAATGTCGGTGTGGGTCTTCTTAAATATTCCTCTTTGTTGGTTACTTTCCCCATTCCACCACCTGATGTTTCACATCTTTTTGTCACCTCGATCAACATGATTTCCACCTCTGTTCGAGAAACACATGCATCTTATGACCTATGGATAGTACCCAACCCCAATGACCATCTTCACTATGGAAAACAAATGCCTTTAAGTCTGGTCGAATCCACTTATCAAGCTATTCAATCAGTCACCCCTTCTACCCCCTCTCTTGGTGATTTATCTCCGGATCCATTCTGTATCATTTTTCCTACATATGAGATGATCATGTCTATTATGTCCATAGATACCCCTTGGGATGATGGACATCATCGTTTCATTCTCTTCCTGGAATGCCACACCATTGAGAGTTACCAATGGATATCGACTCCATCGACCATTGTCGTCATTTCTACCATTCCCGAGTCTACACACAATATGTTCTATGAAGGGAAATTAAGTAATATCTCACCCATCATCCCCCTAGACATATCCATTAAACCTGGAGTTTTTGAAAATGTGCATATCGGAGCTTCGTGTTCCAACGACAAAGTTTTCACCTACAAGTCTCTTTTTCAAGAATTTTGTGACGTCTTCGCATGGAGATATGAATAAATGTCAGGTATTGACCCTGACATTGTTGTACATGAGATTAAGACATACCCCAGTGCTAAACCCGTCCAGCAACGACTTCATCTAGTCCGCCCTCATAAAGCAGATGGTATCAAGATTGAAGTTGAGAAACTTCTTAAAGCTGGCTTTATTTAACCTGTGGCTCTAACTGAATAGGTTTCCAATCTTGTTCTAGTTAACAAGAAACAAGGTACAATTCACATGTGCATTTATTATCAGGATATTAACAAAGCTTGTCCTAAAGAAAAATTCCCCACCCCCTTCATTGACCATATCGTCGACGATTGCACTAGGAGTGAAATATTCTCTTTGATGGATGGTTTCTCCAGATATAATCAAATAAATATCGTACCCACCGACCAACACAAGACCGCTTTTATTTGTCCTTGGGGAACGTTTTCCTACCAGAAACTACCCTTTGGTTTAAAGAATGTCGACGTGAATTTTCAGCATGCTATGTCTTATGCCTTTCATGATATAAAGCACATTGTGCAACCATATCTCGATGACCTACTGGCTCATTCCATGCACTGTGTAGATAATCCAACACACCTCCAAGCTATTTTCCTTCGATGTCAATTTTATAGTATACACTTAAACCCACACAAATGTGTTTTTTGTGTAGAATCTAGATGACTTCTAGGCTTTATTCTTTCATGTCAAGGGATCAGGGTAGATCCTTTGAAGGTTGAGGCAATTCTCAATCTCCCTCCTCCTTCCTCACTTCACCGACTACAACATTTACAAGGGAAGGCAAACTTTCTACGTTGTTTCATCCCAAACTATGCTAAGTTAACCCTCATATTTACTCAACTGCTCAAGAAAGGTTCTGATTTTGTATGGGACACCACTGCCAACAAAAAATTTGAAGCTTTAAAACTAACTTTAACCCATGCCCCACTACTTTTCCCACCCAATGACAATCAATATTATTTCCTTTATCTCGTAGCCTTGGACTCTACCATTGCTATGGTTCTAGTCCAGGAAGATGATTCTCATGATGAACATGTCATTTATTATTTGAGTCGGAGTCTCAGAACTACCGAAACCAAGTATTTACATGTTGAAAAACTATTCCTGGCAACCGTCCAAGTTGTCCAACGTTTCTAGAACTATATCCTTTTACACAATACTACTATGAGTTCCAACTACAACCCTATGCAGCACATTCTTACATGCCAATTGCTAGGGGGAAAATACTCCAAATGGATTGTAATACTCCAGGAGTTTGACTTAGAATTCGAATGTGATAAGTCCAAGTAATCCTTCATGTTTGTCGAATTGATATGTGACCTTCCCTGTTCTGAGAAGGAAAATGTAGCAAATGATTCATTACCTGATGAATCCCTTTTTCTGATCAGTTCTGATGACCTTTGGTATGGGGATATCATTATATATCTCCAAACTCAGACTTTTCGGCCTGATTTGTCTAGCACTGACCGTCATCGAATATGTTACCAAGCCCATCAATATATTATCCTTGGTGAGACTCTTTTCATCGTGGGATTGACTCTATTTTTTTACGATGCCTCACCTTTGAAAAAGCCAAGAAATCCTTAAATGACTTCCATTCTAGAGCATGTGGTGGTAACATGTCTGGGTATTCTACTACCCAAAAGATCTTATGAACTAGGTATTTTTGGCCTTCTTTATTCAAATATTGTATTATCATTGTCCAAAAATTTTACGCTTGCCAAATATACAACAACAAAATGTGATCACACCCTGCTCCTCTACACCTTGTAGTCTCCATTGGAACTGTTGCGAAATGGGGTATTGATTTCATGACATGTCACCCTCACTCGGCTCAGGGGCATGGATACATTATTGTAGCAGTAGATTATTTTATGAAATGGGTCGAGGCGATGCCTACATTTGAAAATACGGGAAATATTGTAGCACTATTCATATTCAATCATATCATTGCTCGGTTTGGTGTTCCCCAAGCTATTGTTACTGATCACGGTAGCCACTTTAGAAACTTCATGATGTCCAAACTCACCGATAAGTTGGGTCTTCGCCATGAAACCTCAACACCCTATTATCCACATGCCAATGTCCAGGTTGAAGCAATAAACAAAGTCCCCATTACCATGCTTCAACGAATCATAGGGATTCACAAAACTAGTTGGCACACGATGTTGTTTTCATCATTGTGGGCTTACCGGACATCTATGAAGTCTGCTACCAAGTTTACACCTTTCCAGTTAGTTATGGTATACAATTCATATTGCGAATTGAATGTGAGATACCATCTCTAAAGCTAGCCGTTGAAATTCTCCCAAATCTTTATGTTGAAGAAGAACGTTTGTTGTATCTTATGCAACTAGATGAAACCCGTCATGATGCAACCCTAGTTATAAAAACCTAGAAGAAATGCGTCAAAGCCTAATAGGAAAAACATGTCAAACCACACGTCTTCTCTGAAGGTGATCTAGTTCTCCTTTATGAACAAGATCAGGATTTGCTAGGAGCCGAAAATTTTGAGGCTATGTGGCGAGGTCCTTATATCGTCAGATAAGTGTTGGAGAAATGAGCCTACGAGTTAGTGGACTATGATGGTGTCCCTTTGAGAGAACCTAGAAATGGGATTTACTTAAAGAAGTACTATGGTTAGGTCATATTTGCATGACTAACTAAATTTTATTGTATCATACTTTTGTGTGTTACTTTAGTGTGCTTTTTCGTTATTTGGTTTCTACCCTCGACCACTTACCTTGCATTGTGCTTGGTTTCCAGATGTCAAAGTCTTCGCTACCCCACATTGGATTTGCCGATGGCACTAGTCGTAGTACTCATAACCTTTCTTCTGTTGAATGGGCAATTTATGCACCTATAAATGAACTTATCAGTATACGAGGTGTTTTCCTCGGTCGTGCAACCAATAATATCACAGAATATAGCGTTGTCATCAAATTGTTAATTGATGTTATCTCACTTGGTATTCGTCACCTGGTTATATGACTTGATTCATATCTAGTAGTACTATAGTTAAGTAATGTCTATGCTATCAGAAGTCCTACTTTATTACGGGTGTATCTACAAATTCACCTTTTGGAACGTTATTTTTATTATATCGAATATCAGCACATTCCTAGATGTCTAAATACGGTGACTAATGATTTAGCTAATTATGTGTTAGACAGACATTTGAGACTCTTATAACACCAATCACACATCATATGTATTATACAAAACAAAATAAGCCGACAAAAGCCACACACACACATATATATATATATATATATTGATCAAAATTTTTACAAATTTTTTTGTCCAAAGACCAAAATATCAAAATATGAAGCCCATGTCTTCTACAAATTAGCATCATGGATGATGCTCACGGTAAGATACAACTACTTGAGCTACCCTATGGAGAATTATACTAAGACTCTCATACACACCCACAGTATGGCACTGATAGCATCTCGGGATCTCCCCAATAGAGATGTCTGGGACATTTGTAGTTAATCCCTCCAAGTTCTATTCAATTGCCTCGTAGTCCTTAGCATCCCATCGTGCCACTGGAGCCACTTTCCCTCATATCTGAATGGGAGATGTTCTTGTAGCTCGATACAGCCCCACATCTGTGTCATCAAAAACAATTTTTGATTAGTCCTTGGATTGAAAACATAAAAACATTTTATATAATAAAATTTACAAAAACATTAAAAAAAAAATGTGTAATTCTTACCTAAGTCACCCCACTGAGCATCCTCAGGCAGAACCAAGTCCAGATCTCCTCGAAAATCCAAGTCGAAATATGCATAGTCATCCACCATCATCATCTAGCACCTCAACCAATCAAAAAATGAATCTTAATATTTGATTATAGGGCATGCTACATGTCAATCCATGAGGTTACACCACTTCATCATCCTCAAATCCTGTGGGGCCGGTAAACCCCAATCTACCTGTAGACGTAGTAGTGGGACCCTCTCAAGTAAGAAAGACACCAAAATCGACCCGTACCCAAATTTTTTCAGGTTACCCCTTCTCTACTTTGTCAGTTACCTCTTAATGTTGCGAAGAATTGTGTCCGACCAGTTGAAAACCTGAGGCTCTGTGTACTCTATTTCATACTGGAAATATCTCTCGAGAGCCATGTGTAGAGCCATGCTCCCATCCATTCATGCAATGGTAAACAAGATATTCCATAGGGTCAGATATTGGACACCCCATATGGCGACTTTACCCTTGCTTCTCTCCACGTCGAGAACACAATATTGGTGAACATACACGCTCATAGGAAGTCCACCACCTCTACCTCCGGTCAGAGTTGCATGGGATCCACGTCATGATAACCCCATTAAAAAATAGATATCCTCAATATATAGTGTAATGATGTGGATCCCTACATGAAATACATGGTGATCCACATCCCACATGTGGACCAGGTACTCTAACAACCTGAGTTGGGCTCTCATGCCCTGGACCTTGAAATTTTTTAAGATCCCACATTCCTGGAGGGCAACAACTGTACCCATATCATTTTCAGAAATGGAATCATCCTCCTCATTTTCTCCTTCCCTCCATTCCAACATCGTGATGATCAATACCTACAATGGAGCCATGAGAAGGAAGTTAACAACTCAATTTAACCTCTTGAATAAATTTTTATTGAGCAAAAACATACACGAAAATCTGATTTTTGGCTATCGTAGGTGAAGCTTTCACACAACATGAGATTCTTGCAGGTGCACTGAAGCCCACCTGCGAAAACCTTAAGTTCTCATAGCTCCCAAATGGCCCACCTGCGAGAATGCCTGAGCGCACCTACCGGCCCTAAAATGGACTCAAACACTAAAATTTGCCAATAAAAATCAAATTTAATCCATGGAAAAATTGAAGAATCAGGAGATTACCTCATTGGCCGAAACCATTTGCTAAATGACTGCTTGTACCTCCCACAATCGACCGATGAAAAAAGAGGTGTGTTGGACAAGTTTTTGACAAAGTAACAATGAAATGGTAAATAGGGCTTTTCACCCATATTTATTCGCTTTTCTATTATTTTTCATTGATTTTTTATATTATTTTTATTATTTTTCCTAAAAACCTATTACCCTAATGGCTTTGTGAGTATGTTTTTTTCGTAGATAGATGACCTAGAAGCCAAAACGACGGTGTATGCGCATTTTTTCTTTTTATCCGTCACATGTACTAATACCTTTTTAGGGTTTCGTAGGAAAAACCTTGAGCTCAGTATTCATTCGTTCTCGCACTCGAAAATACATGAGAACACAATCGAGTATACTTTTGTTGTATTTTTTGTACTCATCATGGTAACACGAAAAAAATGAAAGTAAGGGAGTATCCTTTAAGATTTTTTCATGCTCCATAAAAACAAAAATATTGCCAAGCGATCTTGTTCTTTTCACGCTAGTAAAAGTATTTGAAGAAAACATTCGATGAGCGATAGTTTATCACTTTTTCAGTCTTGTCGAACTAATTTATGAAAAACGAACTGGGAGATTTCTCTTTAAGTGTTTTTAGGACTCTCAAAACATGAAAAACCCCTGAGTTTTCTATATTTGGACTCGTTAAAAAAACATCGAAAGACCTTTATGGGACCGAACCACTCCTTCCTAGGGTTCTCTAAACATACTTCGAGGGACTCATCTGAAGGATGAGCTTACATCAAAATCATATGTTATCCTCCTCAATCTTGTGTAAAAATAAAGAGGTACTCGCCAGAAATGGTGGGGGAAATTTTGGGAAAGGGATGTGTTTTGGTATTTGTATTAGTGGCAGTAAGTGTCACTCTTGAACATGACACCCCCTGTTCATCATTTGAATCCGAGTTGGGAAATCCATTTGTCTCTTGTCTGACTTTTTACAAGGTCATATCTTGGGTTGCCTTTGATTCAATACTTCCAAGACCATTGTCGTGTCATTCATATGTTCAAGAGAAGTCCAAACTAGCCCTCCATTGAATCGGCCATCTGCAATTGTCAATTCTTACCATGTTGAACTTCTTTGTGTTCATTTTATATCATATTCATACTCTGACTTACCTTAAAATCTGTTACTTATTTCATGTCATTGATGGGGGATACATCAAGGCCCTCTTGTGATGAGTCTTTTTCCGTTGACTCCAACTCATTATCCAGGAATAAGACTTAGAAATCATTTAGTACCTTATAACCTGCATGCCTTAATGGCATGTCTCTTCACTTTTGACAGCAGATTCACATCATTGGTCCCTAATTGAGAGATTATGTGAGTGTTTGCCTTCGACTCATTTATTCACATTCGTTCAGATTGTACTTAGTTACCTTGGGATTCATTGACATCAATGGTGATTTCCCTCGCACTTGTTAATAGTTTTCATTAATGGTCGGTAATCAAGTGGTTTCTACCAGGTTTGACTTTGACACCTATAATGACATGGTTGGATTCGTACTTTCAGAAAATGGGATTGAAGACCGTGGGTCTCATCTTTTTTGGTCCATGTTGCGATGGAGTATTTATGATTTGTATTGACACATAGATCCACTTTGTATGTCGCATGGCTATGTCCTAATCTGAGTCTTTTAACACATAGATCCACAGTGTATTCCTGGTGGCTATGTATCATTTTTATGACATGGATCCACAGTGTATGATTGGTGGCCATGGCCTACATTT
>JZKD02S0288238.1:0-20192 GCA_000966675.3 Picea glauca
CTTTATTATAATTGTGAAGGTATAATTATGATAGGAGTTGTCTAAATTTTCTACTTTTAAATAGATTTAACAATTCAAATATTTGATATATGATTGAACATATATACATTAAAATTGTCATATAATCTTTATTGATTAATCCTGAATTAATAATAATATTTTATGATCTTTTATTATAAAAAATTAATAACTAAAACTTTTATTATTTTACCATTAAAATGTGAAAAAAATATTTTAATAAAAATTCATAACAAATATATTATTGTAATGGTAGATATTGAAAAATATATTATAATGACAAATATTAAGAAGAATATTCAAATATATTGGAAAACATAATTTGAATCATAAAAATTGTAAAATGTATTTACAATGATACTCTAAATAATATATAGGAAAATATGATTTAGGTAATAAAAAATTTAAACATTGACGAGATGAAATTAAAATAAAAATTATGTATTTGGCTAAACACAGATCATAAATTCCAATATAGTAATATAAAAAATTGGAAAACAAAAAACATTGGGTGGAAGATGATTGAAAAGAGGTGACAAAGAAAGAACATAAGTGTTATGTATGAAGAAGAGAGAGTATGATGTTGCATATAGTTGTGAAGTTTCAGAATGTTGCATATAGTTGTTTACTTTAGCTAATAAGTTGATGATAGTTTTCTTAAATGAAACTAGATTACACGATATTCCTATTAACCATTTTGCACCCTTCAAGATTTTATTTACAAGTTCAGATCACGGTATCTTGATAATCGAACTCACATAGTTTAGCTTGCGTCTAGAAAGATCCAAAGTAATTATATATTTAAGATAAATTCAGAACACTATGACAAATAGCTGGGATGGTAGAGTATTAAAAAAGATGATGCAGTGAGCATGTACAGGAACACTGAGCTGCTAGGGACAGAGACAAATGGATTGTGAAAGGTGAGTATTTTCTAGTTGACGACGGTTGTGCAAATGGGTTTGCACAAGATTATGGAGTGAGTTGTATTGGGTCTTTGTTGAGTACTTGTTTTGTTATAAAGGATAAGCCTGTGGAAAGAATGCTTAAATGTTAAAAATAGAAACACAAGATTTTGAATGCATTTATGATTGTTTCATAAATAAAGATCACACAGTTATAATTACCCACAACTTACTAGAAGAGCCTTAGATTTTAGCTGTTGAAGATTATTGTTTGGAGTAAGTTATTTTGGAGCAAACAGATCTATTTTTTAGAGAAAAAAATGGACTTGAATCTAGCCAGATTTTCAGAGGTAGCTTAAAAATTTTGAATCAAAGTTTCATGCATTTTAGAACCATATTTAGGGGTTTTACCCCATTTTAAACTAATCCAGATGCTCAGGAAATCAACCTAAATTCTGAATTAACTGAAAATTTAAAATCCCACAACTAAAATTCGAAAAAATAACTATGAAAAAAAGATTGTTCCCCAATTAACCTACTCCGTTTTGTTCTTAATAGGAAAGATGCAACATGTATCGTTCGTAATACTTCGTTCGTAATACTTTCAAAGTATATTTATATAATTTGCTTTCTTTCATTACCATGGTATGGGTATTTTAATTTCTAACCTTTCAATCATTAATTAACTTGTAAATCGTATTACTTTCACACAAGTATATTTATATAATTTGCTTTCTTTCATTACTATGGTATGGTATGGGTATTTTAATTTCTAACCTTTCAAGCATTAATTAACTTGTAAATTGATTTTTTTTTTCTTTTCCGACAAGGTCCTCAAAGTGAGGAAAGACAAAGACATGAAAGCGAAATATTTGTATAATATATATATATATATAATTTTGTAAAACTTACGACATTAATCTCCCGAATTCTATGCACTTAAAAAGGTAATGGGTTTATTATCCCAAAGACGGTCAACATTATATAGAACGCTACAACATTGTTGCTCGTGGACTCCTAAACTTCTATAGCTGCTGGGGAGACATCATAACTATACGCGAACTAAGAAAATGCCAACTTCGGACGGGATGCTACGTTTACATTAAATGTATATCTGTGTATGACATATATGACACATATGCATGTGTTTATGTCGAATGACACTTTGCAAAAATTAAGAATCAATTACTAAAATTCTAACGAATTATATGTAGTTAGGAAGATCATCAATTACTAGAATTCTATGTAGTTAGAAAGATAATTGGTTTATTATCCCAATAAAGGGAAAACTTAACATTGTCAAATAGTACAAGAAACAACATACTAAAGAAGAAGACAACTAAGGGCATAAAAACATAGATATCAAATTCTATATCAAAAAAACATAGCTTTTTACCAAACTTATAGAATGGTTAAAGATGAAGATTACTAAAAAGAATAATATAATAAAAGAGACAAAAAAAATAAGGGTTTTGTTTTGTTTATCATGCATATACATTCTTTGTTATAACTATTTATTGTGATATAGAACTAATAACCAATATAACTTAAATTTAGGGAGTTACAATATGCAATCTTTGTTATAACTATTTATAGCAATATAGAACTAATAAATAACATAAATATTTACAGTGGTATAGAACTAATACCCAATATAACTTAAACTTAGGGACTTGCACTATGAAATATCAGTGTCTACTAACCCTTGAATTTGGTTTAACTACCTACATATGCATAGGACTCACCTAAGTTTTTGAGCGATTTCATAAACATTCAAGAATAATTCTTTTGGCAATTCAACTATAATGAAAACCCAAATAGATATAACATAATTTGAATATGCAATTATGAAGAATGGTTGAAAAAGTTAAAAAAAATGTGGCTATCCACTATCTCACGGCCTTGCATATAGAAAAACCTACTAGTGGTGGCATTGAAACAAATAGTTGGTTAAACCTTAATTGTGAGTCCCCAACTTTGTCTAAAAAATAGCATGGTAGCGTTGATAGTATGCTTCCTTATTGAGTTGAGAGAGAGAGAGAGAGAGAGAGAGAGAGAGAGAGAGAGAGAATTTATGATAATCTGCAAGGAAAACTTTATTATTATGTTATCATTTGGTTGAAGTTCAAAGGTTAATGTAGTGATATATTGTTGATAAAATTGCGAACAAACGAACATCACGACAAGAAGAAGAAGAAGAAGAAGAAGAAGTTACTACTCCATTGCAACATAACATTAATTATGAAGAAGCTAGTGCATCAAGTGTTCCTAATCTATGGGCTACTTGCATGCACACCGGTATTTACCAAAGCATCAACAAGTTTGTAACACAAGTAGTCGCAAGACTTGAAATAAAACTAAAGGAATGCATACAAACATTTCATAATATTTCTCGAAGTTTTTGTCAATACAAATTTCTTAGTCATTGCAGATGTAAAAGTAGAGAATGTAAATGCATGTCAACACCAAGGGTGTTGAATACTACATTAAAGAGTTCATTTATGATACCATGAAAGATATTTTTCCAATTAGTAGCATTATCAACTTGCATATTTTTCCAATTAGTAGCATTATCAACTTGCATCTTCAAGTGACAATAGCATATTTCTAAGAGATTTAAAAAAATGGAAGTCTACACTCACCAAACACATATATCGATAGAGGCTAGGGTTCAAAGTTGTTGAGGCAAAAAGGGAGAAAGTTGAAAAAAAATAATGGAGGGAGAGTGGAAGGCCCTTTCCTTGGAGCTGGCAATGGGCGCCTCCACCCCTCCATTGAGATTGTCATTAACAGGCTTCAATTGGTTGCTACGATGGGTTTCAAGGTTGGACAAGCATTCCTTGGGTAGTCTTGCATGATGGCAAGGCATGCTTGAGACCCAAATAGCTTGGAAAAATTTGTTTCCTAAGTATGGAAGCAAGATGAGGGTTTTTGTTTGGGTTTTTTTATAGAGAATGCATGATGGCTTGGATGATGAATGTTCCTTGGTTCATGGGTGCATGAGAAACAATGCCTTGACTTGTGGGTGCAACACCTTAGTCTGTAGATATAAGTACCTAAGTAGTTGAGTGTACATCTCAAGTTGGACAGATAGATGCCCGACATGACGTGCAACGCAAGGAAATGTGAGGAGTTCCTTGGAAGTCATTCAAGCAAGACATTTGGACCATCAGATGCATGAGATAGTTGGGACACCATGGGCACATGATCTATTCATGTGGACCCAAGGGGGTTGAGTGTTCCGAAGACTTGGAAAACGGATGAGTGGATTGCACATTGGGTCCACTTTGGACATGGAGTGGATTACAAGGCACCTTGGAAGGAGTAAACGACAAGTCACCTTCCACTATATAAAGAAGATGCCTCCATTGTGCAAATTCATGGAAGCAAGGATGGAGATTAAGGAGTAATCCTTCATCAAGTGGACAAGGATTCATCAAGTGAAAAGTCTAAGTTTTGGCACCATACTTGGACATTGACTGAGTCATAGAATCTTTACATAAAGGACTTAAACAACTTCGCAAGTGTCTAAGGCATTGCAGAGTTAGACTGGGACTGTAATAAGTGAGGAAAGGGAGCTATAGGAGGAAGATACATGGATGCTTTAGGGGTTGTATTGTGGGTAGCAGGAAGTGGTGGCTTGATATGTTTGTATATATTTAAAATAATCAGAGCTAGAAGGCCACACTCCCTTGTTGTATCTTTGTAACATTCTTCATATAATAAAGTTAAGGCATCCACCTTGGGTGTCACCCATAATTATGTGTTGTGGTCTCTTTGTGATTGTTGGATGTTACTATTCCTTGCATTACCATGGATGGCTAAGTAGTAATGAATAGTGGCTAAGTATTAAAGTAGAGTTGAAATTCTTTAAGGCCATGGTTAGACATGTGCCCATTGTTAGAGAACTTTGGTGTATTCAACTTAGTTGTAGATCTAACACCATATCTTAAGGCATAGTTATGGGTAAAGATTAAGTGAAGATGCATAGTCTAGGTGTAGTAGTCTCAAGTTGGGCATGCCCCTGCAGCCAAGGAAAGGTAGTGCCACCAGACCTAGGGTGCCTAGTGAAAAAAATGGGCAGGATTATAGGTTCACGATAGCTGGTATCAAAACATAATCTCCACCCCCTTTCTAAAGAAGAGGTGGTATCATAGCTAACTCGGATTCTCTTCAACATGTTTCAGAAGGACACAACTGATCAGAGTGGAGTAAGTTGTTTTCATAACTATGTGGGAAATATTCACCACATCTTGATAGGATTGGGAAAACAAGAAGGTTTTGGGATGAGCCTAGCAAATGATTGCATAGTGACTTGAAGACTAGACATAGTAGATTGTGTGTCTTGGTGCAGTAGGAAACTGATATAAATCTATCAACACAAGATCTGCTAAGTTCTTTAGTGATTGTTTTAGGTGACATAGTACAAATTTGAATACTTGAGGCAATAGTCACTTGGGTAAAGTTACAAAATTAATGTGCCAATGGCATTTTTTTATGCCAATATAGGTTCACTTTCGTGAGGAAAATGGCATTGGTCAGATCTCTAGGGTTGTAAAGATAAAGAATAGACTTGCAACCTTGCAAAAGATAGTAGAGAAGCTATTGGATTCTCTTTATGCTCATGAATATAATATAGACTCTTTGGAATACAAGTTGGCCCAGATAGGCCAAACTTGTGATGAAACTTCAAGAGAGAATTCTATGTAGCCTTTGGTGGATAGTAGTTTAGTGAGGGCATTGGAAGGGGAGTTTTCTATGTTGAAGACCATAGTGAGCTCTACAATGAAAGTGGTGGCCAAAGTGGTGGGTGCCTTCTTAGACAATAAATTCATTCAAGATCTAAGTGGACAAATGAAGATAGAGGAAGATTCGTCCAAGGAAGCTCATCGATTGGTTACAGGTTGCACAAAGGAAACCATTGGATGTTTTAGAATGTTTAAGCTACATGGGTGGACTTGACAATAGACCAAGTTGACAAGGTAGAGGTATTCCAACCTTGGTGTAAAGTAACCAAGTTAGAGTTTGATCTCTCCTCGGGCACACTTGGGCAAGAAGAATGGCTAGATGAATCAAGGATGTAAAGATTGTCGATTGAAGGTGATGGTAGAATTGGTTTTAACATGGATCTCTTGATGTATTTGAGCCAAAGGAATTGTTGTTTTTCATTGGATTCATGTGACTTAGTGGATTTTATATGGGACGTTGGCACAGTTGTTGGTAGTGGCCTTGGAAGCCACTTGCCATCTTCTTTTCATTGACATAATTTCATAATGTGGTTTTCTTCCTATGAGTATCCAATGGATCCTAAGTGGCCAATGAAATGGTTCCAATATAAATGAAGAGTTTGACATAGGAGGAAGTTCATTTTAGCATAAGGATGAATCTTGAGGAGGCAATAATCCATGTTGTTCATCATCTTCTTCACATTGAGGCCATTTTAGGTATCCTACTACCCAATAAGTGGGACAATGGGCATGGGGTTGGTGCACTGGAATATTTCATTGAGTTGTAGAAGCTGACTTGACAACTTTGAGAAAGGGTTGGAGACCTTTTCTTTGTTCAACAAAGTTGTGCAGAACATTAAAGTGTGGATGGGATGGATTGTTTTGGGAATGAAGAGTACATTCTCATGGATTGGATGTGATGGTTGGATTAACTACCCAATTAGATTATAATATGTGAGTTATTTATGAGGTTCTAGTCTCGTATCAACTATGAGGGTGTTTCTTTGAAATGTGGTGGAAAAGGTGAAACACTACCATATATGGCATTGATTTTGATCTAGTTCAAATATGATTAAATTATAAATGATTTCACTTTTATTTTTTCCATTCTGTAAAAGGAAAAGGGACTAGCCTCACATAACAGTAATGCCTCCTTGCAATGTGGATCTACTTATTGCTTTGTTATATTAAACAAGTGTATTTGACACCATTTTAAACTCTCTTTTTCATCAACTAACCTATATTCATCTTAACTCGTTTATTAAAAAATTATTAAATAACCCAAGTCTTTAGCAAGCAATAGTAATGACATAGACACTATCATAACACTCATTATTAGTCCATGTCCTTCGAGCTGCAGGGACTATAGTAAACAATTTTTGTATTTCCATTAATTATGCACAAAAATCGATGACCTTTATCTATTTTAAGATAAAGTTTTGATTACCTCATACATTTTTAAGTTTCATTTCATTCATTTATCCAAGGTTTTATGTTTGACCTCTTATTTGGCCTCATATCAAGGCAAGAGGCCTATTGAAATTACAAAAGGCAGGCATGAAACTTAATAATATGGATATGAAGAAAGAAAGGTGGCATTGCAAAGAGGGTTATGGACTTTATGCGTCCATTATGGGTCAAAAAAAATTAAACATTTAATGTTTGGAATTAATGTTAAGTTTCAACTTAGCATCAATTCCAAACATTAAATGTTTAATGTCTTTGGATGCATAAATTTCATAACCCTGTTTTCAATGTCGAGCGGTGGTTTTGGTGTTGGTGTCTCATAGTGACAATTGGCAACAATGTCTTGGGTTGCCATGTATTCAGTGTCCTTCTCAAACGTGTTCAATGTTCGGTAACAAAGTTGGTGAGCCTTTACTATTAAAACGATTCTTTAACAACAACAGGTAATTTGACTTGTTATACCACTACTATATTCCCCTGCTACTACTTGATAGATTAATCCGAGGAGAGAGGGATTATGCCTGCATCCACCAATGATTGAATCGAATGGGATACTGGTTATCCCACTGTACCCTTTTTTATCTTTTTTTTTTTTTTTAAATAATCTGAAGCCAATTTTCCATACCTGAAGATGGATTTGTAAAATTGTTACTTTGAAGAAGGATTTGTAAAATTGCTACCTTGTTGAATTTTTTGAATTCATTGTTGATGGTAGCAGAATAATTTGTTGTCTTTTTTGTTCATGGAAGTGGGGAGTACAAAGTGAAGTCCTCACAACCAGGGTTGGAATTTCAAATCCCAACAACCCGTCAAATTTGACGGTTTCCGTAAATAAGACGCCCGTTTTGACAAATTTAACAAAAAATGTTGACGGTTTGTGGAAATTGTTTAACGTATTTGACGGGCAAATCACCCCGTGACGGGCAATTTGCCTGTCAAATTCCATCCCTGCTCACAACCTGCAAAACTTGTAATAAAAGCATTCACACTACAATTCATAAATGATGAAGTACATATATTTTGAATAATTTTGTCTATCTATGATGAAGTACATCTATTTTGAATAGTTTTGTCTTTTTGTTTCCTTTTGGATTTATGATTATAATGAATCTTGGCACATGGAAAAATCATTTTTTAAAGTTATGCTTGTTTCTAATTTCCCTTTCAAGCCTTGTTGAGGTTGGGAACTAACCCCATAATCCATGAAAAAACTTTTTTTAAGTTATGCTTGTTTCTAATTTCCCTTTCAAGCCTTGTTGAGGTTGGGAACTAACCCCATAATCCATCTGCAACTAACGAGTAGTACTGTACCATGCACCATGACTAGCTTTATATTTTTTGAACGAGTTTTATTTGCATGTAATCATAGGAATCTCTTAGAAAGGGACAACAATCCAACCTATTCATTTATCCTTAAATAGAATAGTAGGACACAATGTTTTTATAACTGTTCACTTAACAATGTTGGGCATGGAAATTCTCTACCAATAGAGTCTTATTAAGGTATTTTTGACGAACCTATTAATTTGGATTTTTTTTTTATATTTTGAAATCATGGTTTGACTTCTTAAGTCTATTAATGATGAATATTTGTATAGATTTGGGACCCAAGATCAATGCTAAAATCCCATAATGAAAAATCTATTATTTAACCAAAATATTAATTCTACAAAATTTGTATATTTAAAGATATTGTATATATAAAAAAAATATAATATTTTTAGTTGTCATAAACTTTTTTGTAGGCCACTATGATCTTAGGAAATTTGCTTGATAAAAACATTTATTAAGGATCTGGGTGAATGGAGCTTTGTGGGAGTGCTTGAGCCCATCTCATGTGGGCTTCCTATATAGATCAACAACATGTTTTGTGTTACCTTTGGGCCTATGATGGCCATAAATAAATATTTTGTGGTAAGGTAACAAACATTGCTTCTATTTTTTTTTAGGTATACTCCATCGGTTGAGAAAATACTTCTATTTTTTTTAGATAAGCTATTCTATCAATTGTTGTTTCTCAGAGGAATGCCTCGGAATTTTCTTTTACACTATTGTTTTATAAACTCCTCTAAAAGACATTAATAGGTATATTAATGACTAAGAAAAAACCCTTGATTTGTAGATTGAATGAGCTATAGATTCGGTTGGTTATGGGCATAATATACACCTATTGTAGATTGACAATTCCATTCTTAATATGAGTTGAATTTTCTTCTCAAACAGACCCTTAGAATATGTGTGATGGAAAAAATGTTAAGAAAGAAAAAATTCCTAAAGAACCTTAAAAATATTTATAGTAGGGTAGCCAATTATGTTTTCATGTTAAGATGGCCCGAGGAATTAGGCTTTCGTGGGGTAACCACTAATGTATTGGACAGTGTGACCATATATTTTAATGGTGTTAATGAGCCATAATTTTCATGGTTTTCATGTTAAATGTTTGTGCAAGATATGGGATTCACTGTAGTGAGAAAATGATGCGTTCTTTAAATTTTTTCCATGTGGTGGAATTTGATTTTTCATAATGGTTATACCCTACATTAGTATTAGTTCTCTGCAACAATAATCTTAGTATACTTTTTTTTTCAAATATCCATAATAACCTTAACATATGGGCTCGTAATTGAGAAATGAATGTGGTCTTTATTATGGTGCGGAAAATCAACTATATGAGCCTTTCCTAGTAAACTAAAATGCCTATGCCTAGTAAACTAAAATGAAAATTTCTTATAAAATTCTTGAAAACACTTAGCATGCATTCACTAGAGAAAATAAATAACCATTTTGAATATGCATCACCTGCTTCACCCACATTTATTTATACCAAACCTGAGTTAGTTGTGGGTTCTTCGGTGCTACACTATCATCGTACACAATAACTAGGCGACTAGCTTCCCTATCCAGGATTACATGCATCGCAGCTAGGTGAGTGCAATGGAGTTTGGATTTTTATTTATCCCTAGTGGGCTTACAGACGGATACCACACTCTTTCTACCCTAACATAATAAAATTTCTATAAACAAATCATGACTCTATTTCTTTAACCTGGTAGGCTGGCACTTTAGCATATCACACATCCCCTACATGGAAAGTATGTAGCTTATACATCACCTGCAAACAAAATAGCGGTGCTTTCTAGTGGTGGTCCTCTGTCCATCTCTACCTTGGACCTCGTACTTTTGAAATCATATTTGGTGCAAATCGGCAAACTGTTCAACAACTCACTCGTGCCGCATGCCCGATTCGTCTTGTCTTCTCACACAGCTGTTCAATCTGATGGGTCAATTGAGATATATCATTCTGTCGACCCAGATGCAAGCAGGCTTAACTAAACTACATTGGACTAAATCACTCTTCTCACTGTCTTTTCCAAGAACTTGTCTCGTGTACACAATATTCCATGTCTAGTACGAAAGGACTTTTGTTTTCCCCTCATATATCATCTCGGAACCATAAAAAATAAGTTGTTATTTTTTTGTCCATAAATGTTGATGAGGACAAAGTGATCGATATTGTTAATAAATTTACTTGGGGTTGTTTTGAACTGGGCTACACCACATTTATTTTAAATTTTGTTTTTTTAAATTAAAAAAAATGTCTTCCTAGTGCTCATCACATTATGGAATAAATGCATATGTTTCTTGAATTATCATCTTTCTCAAATAAATCTATCAAGCAATGACATTAATATGAATCAATTCAAATTTATGAGAAAGATGACTTGTTTTCACTTTTCTATACGTACATAACAATCTTGTAGAAGTTTGGTATGGTAGATTCAATTTGTTTGACACTCATATTTGTGAATATTATTTATTCAATAGATCCATCCCTTGCTACATAATGATATCCTCCACATCTGTAATAGCTTCATCAGAAGAGCAGTTTGAAGATATAATTATCAAATATGCATCGACTTATAAGTTTTTTGTTATTGCTTTCCTTAATGTTCAGTGAATTTGTCTTTGTGCATGGGCACTAGAATGCTTCAGATGAAACAAATGTCACAAACAAGATCCTATGAAGGATATGTCATGGCATCCATGTCCTAGTGCAAGCCCAAATCAGTTGTTCACATGCACACTCCATATTCACAAATGATAATCTTCATACAGAGATCACATCAAATCCACCTAATGATCATAGAACCAATGCAGGATCAAAAAACAAAGGCACATACACTAGAATATGTTCCTATCCCAGGAGTAGGCAATTGATCTACATGGTCTGCCTATATTCTATTCTATAGATGCAGACGATGATAATAAAAAGTTTGTAGAGATAGTTCCAAACATTCAAACATGATAGCTATATAGAAAACTATTATGTCACCATGCAGGAATATATGAATTCATACTGGTTATATATTATCCATCATTATGAGTACTTTATTGTATGTCTAGCACATACCTATGTAATAAATGGCTAGAGGTTGTAACTTACATATACATCGTTCTGGATATGTTTTCCAAGGGCTGATTGCATGAAGCTCGAAGTTGCCAATGCCAACATTTTTTGTTCCATTTGGGTATCATTTTAAGCTCGTTAAATGTAACTTCATAAGTTTATGTACTCACAACTCCAGGTGCAAGATCTGTTATTACAATCAACAAGATATTCCCTCTACTTTGAAATTGTTTTCTTTCATCCCATCTCCCACCAAGAATGGAATGCAGTGTGGGGACTTCGTAGTTTTGTGCTTTGTTTCCATATATGGTAGTGTCCAGTAGCCATAATTGTTTACGTTGTGTATATTTTTAAGTTGTGATTTCCCAACTCTATCAAATCTATATGAGGTTAAAACTTAAAAGCGTGCAAATCAAATGGATGCAATCCAAATTACTCTAAAAAAACAGAAATAATAAAGCACATCAAATAGAATGGCTACGTTTTTTTTTTTTTAATTTATAGCAAAGCATAAAATGGTTATGTTTATCTATGATGGTGTGTACATAGATTGGAAGAAAGAACATATATGTTTATCTAGTATTGGAGCATATATATTGTAAATAAGAACACAGAATGTTGTCTATTCTCAATGTAAATATCAAGAGCAGATATGGGGTATCTATTTAAATGCACAACCCTAGGTGTTGGCCTATATGATCTTAAGCCTTTGATAGAACTTGAACCTTTTACAACCTTTGTACTCTTAGAATCTGGAGGGACAATACTTATAACAATGTTTGAATTGGTTGTCACTAGAACGTGGACGTCAACATGGAAGCCAACCCATATGAAGGCATCGAGTAACCTCAACTTGGAATCCATGCATAGGGAAGTGGCAGCCTTACTAGTCAACAAAACATTTGACAAATAACAAAATACACTCATAATATTAAACCACAATCTCTCATCATAGAAAACTACAAGCTACCATTTTAAATTACCATCTTCTCATCGAAAGATACAACCTACCACTTTAAATTACCACTTCCTTATGGCAGGGTCTTATTGCTTTGCAGCTCCCCTTGTTAAAATAGTTTTTTCACTGAAATATTACTTCCACGTCTTATATAAAATTTTAACTAAAAGCTTACTTCTGTATCTTATCTAAAATTTTAACTAAAAGCTTACTTCCACATATTTTCTGAATGTTTGCATTGAACCATTTAAGGCCTTGGACCATTCTTAATTAAAGGTGCTAGCACAAATCACATATCCAACTAAGGTCATCCAACTAAATGTCATTCATCCACTTGATCTTCTAGATTAGACATGGGAAAATGGGTCTACTATAGAGATGCATAGTATCACAACCTTGTCCTAGTTAAAATAAATGCTTATGTTTTCTATGTCTCTGTTCGAGTCTTGTGGCTACTGTTAGCACTAGAAGTCACCTCTGAATTGCGATAGAGGTAAGCCTGATACCCATTAGTGTTTGTTGGTTGTTGGTTTAAATGGTTGGAGGTCAATGGAAAAAACTCATCACTAGAATGATGTTACAACACAGAACCAGACAAGAAATGCACAGGGAAGTGAGGGCCACATTAACTTTAGCCAGTGAGTTGAGTTTAAAATCAGGAAGAGGGAAGACTTGGTGAGAAGACAAACAAAACTGTTATGGGAATCTGGCTTTCTAGCAGCTTCGAGGGAAAAAACTCAGGCTCGATGATATTCTCGAAACCAAATTTCAGACACTGAAATGTGTCTACAAGGGACACAGTTACAACTGCAATATGATCAAACCTCCATCATCCTACAACTACAATAACTCGACTAGATCCTCCAATTTCGATCTATTCAGTGCGAGAGGGAAAAAAGACAACATAGGAAACTGAGTAAAACTGATCACGATACTTCTATGATCAAACCTCCATCATAATAGCATAACAATCCTCGACTGGATCCTCCAATTCTGAGTGTTTGACACAAGATTTACAGAGATGTGAAAGGAAACTGACTTCTATTAACTCACAGTCTCAAATCCATTACATAATCAGACATAGCTCTAGTGTTAAAACATATTATAAAATGGAAGATCTGCTCAACCAAAGACCCTTACAATATATGAAAACTGCCTACATATACTCAAAATAAATCTCCACTAACATCATGAGAGTCGTTGAGCATTTTCATTCAAGGCTTCGTATCTTCTTCTTCTCTTGTCAAACCGTGCATACATTCTACTGTCAGACGTGACCTTGAATCAGTATGGGCCTTGCAAAAAACTTCATTGACAAAGTGACCCTGGGCTGACACCCTGCCTCTATGGTCGGTGCTTCCATGCCTTCCATTTACAGGGTGAAACAAGGTTTCAACTACCTTCCCCTGCTTTTTATTCTCATTAATTGTCTTCATTGGGATCGGGATGAGCCCTGACATCCGTGAATGCTCTAGACGGTGCCCATGACTTTGTTGAATTAATCTCGATGCTTCGATCCTTGCTGCTCTCCTTCTGCAATGAATACAGGAACCTTTGACCCTTGGCACAACTCTTATCCATTGTTCCACATGACCTCGGGTCATGATCCCATGCTTAAAAACCAAAGGCGCTTTGTGTATCGGGACCCAGGAGTATTGGAAAAATACAAGCCCAACACTCTACCCTCCGAAATCCCGAAATATGATCTTCGAACTATCGCTTTAACACCTACTAGATCCTCCCTTATTTCTCATCCATATGGCCTCTGGCTATGTCCCAGGGCTAGACCTTCCAAGCACATCGAAACTTCGTTTATCGTGAGTTCTTGTTGCTCAAAACTTTCTTTAGTAGCAAGTCAGGTAAATGTTGAACTCTCTCCATGTGTCCCCCCAAAATGGATGGTCCTAATGTCTTCAAGACAACCAATGGCTTGAATTCAATCCGTCTTTCACGTATCGGGGATTTGAAACCCAAGACAGAACCTGGTTCTCTCAACTCGCGATCCCCGATATTCCGAAATGAACTAGCGCTCCAAATCTATTTAGATCGACAGATCTTATCTCTCTTAAGCTTCAAGATCTGAATGGATCTCAACCTTATCCTCCTCGCAACTCTGTATGATCTAACGACTCATGGAAAATCGACACTTCTCCCTCGAAGCTTTCCACCATCTTTCCAGATTTTTCCGATTCTCAGCCAAATAATTTGATGTCGACTCTTTGAACTTGATTCCTCCCTTGAATCCCTCGAACAAAACTATCCTTCCTGAGCTTTGGTTCTTCCCAGAGTTGGAAGATTTTGAATGTTTCAAAGGCCCTGATCTTTTCTTCCTCTACGAGCCCATCTACTTGTGTCTCGTCTGTGTTTCTGAGAACGTTGTCCCTCCTTAGGTAAAACACCCCTTTACAAAAATAAGTGCTAACATTAGGCTCCATGGGGGATAGAGTCCTCCCTGCGAGGCTCTAAGATCTCTTTTTGCAGTTCCAATCGCCTTTTGTTGGGTTATGGATTCAATATCAAAACACTCTACTGAAAAATAAAGGATGATAAGTAAAACAAAACAAACACACATGCTCCAAAGAGCTTATTTATGTACAGTTCTAAACTAATTTATTTTTTACATGGTGCTAAGTGAAAGCAAATTTCCACCATATCCATTCAAGTAACTTCCTAACTGGAAGCTCCTTTACTCTGTTGGTGATCACTAGCAGTTGATGCAACCGTGACAGCAGAACGGTTACATTCTTCAGCTTTCCTCCTAATGTTGAGGTCAAGATAAAGTTGGGCGACTTCAAAATATGAAGCAAATACAACTCCATGTATTCCTTCATAGGCTCATAGGACCAGTGGAAAACTCCAGAAAATTGGTGACAGACAGCCTCCTCTGCTACATAGCTTCTCATACAGGGTTGAATATTACTGGTAGGCATAGGTGGATGAAAAGATGATGTGGGTTGATTGGTCTCAGGCGATGGCTACTCACTTATAGGCTCTGGACATAAGATAAAATGCCCCTTCTGTTGCTCCTCTGGTTCTTCCTCTTCTTCTTGGCTCTCCCAAGGGTCAGATTCATATTCATCATAAACAAGACCCATGGGAAACCTCTTCTTTTCATCTTGCTACTTAGTGTCTTTGACAGGTCCAAGGGATGATTTCCTCAAGATCATCTTGCTTAATGAACAGAGGATAAGGCCCAACAGTATGTTCCTGGAAATCCTACACATCCAGCTCAGAATATGATTTGTAGCTATCATATACAGGTTGGTTGCACATTTGGTCAAAAAAATGTGATGTGGGGCTATGTTGTTCTTCATCTGTATAATCCTCAAAGCTAGGGACAATAGGCCAAAGTGGAACGACCTCCCGATCCTTCTTTTCGGTCCCAAATGTAAACACATCATGGGAAATCTCATGAAGAAAAATAGAAGAATCCTCCTCCACAATGGCTCGTTCCTTTAAAACCGAGACAACATGCTTATGAGGGGCAGAAACTAATGTCTCTACCACCATGGAATCCTGAATACTACCCTCATTAGTAGGGCCACCAAGAACAACAACTTCAAGAACTAGAAAATCCTCTGTATTTTCTTCAAAAAGGCAGCAGTCACGATCTGCCTTCAACTCTTCTATCTCTGTAGAGATATATTCTACCATCTCTAACAACTTTCCATGAGCATCCTCCTCTACATAGTCCTCATCCTCACAAGATCTATCAGAATCAACCAAATCTTGATCATTGTCTTCATATTCCTCATGACAATCATGACAAATAAACTTAGAGGAATAAGACGCTTAACAGTGCCTAGTGAAGGATGCATGAAATCCTCCTAGTGAAGAAATGCTAGCAGGGGGTAAAGAATGGTACCACTCACGAGTGTCCCCTGCTAACGAGTACATGAACATCTTCATTAATACATCCTCATGATGCATCTCCCACTGATGCATGATTTCATGAAACTAACTGAGATGTCGAGCAGGGTTGTCCTCTACATGCCCTCTAAATATGGGCAAATAATCATTCCATTCATTTGGAGCAGGAACAACATTGGAAAAACCAGGAACAACAGAGAAATTAAAGGGAGAAAACCTTCGAGCCAGGATTTTGTCCATTTCGAACCAGTGGAGTATTTGATCAGTCCTTTAATCATGGAGTCGCCAGGTGAATGATGCACAACTTTGAACGTGCCTGGTCTTTGTTCACCATCAAAGGCTAGATCCTAACATTTTCATTCCCCCAAAGAACTTCTCAAGTTGATAAAGAAACTGCTGAAAACATTCTCGAGAAAGATCCTCTGGGTTAGCTTTCAAGTGTGCTAAAAGTAGCCACAACCGAAACGGTGAAGTGGAAATAGTGGAGTCACCATAATGGAGTTGCCAGGTGCACAGTTGCAATCTTCGATGTACTAGGTTCTGATGCACCCTCAGAACTAGTAAGATTTGTCATTCAATCCCAGGGAAAATCTTCAATTTCGTCCCCGACAATGGCACCAGAAGTCACCTCTGGATTGCGACAGAGCTAATCCTGATACCCATCAGTTTTTATTGGTTGTTGGTTTAAATGGTTGGAAGTCAATGGACAAAACTCAACACTAGAATGATGTTACAACACAGAACTAGACAAGAAATGCACAGGGAAGTGAGGGCCACATTAACTTCAGCCAGTGAGTTGAGTTTAAAAGTGGGCAGAGGAAAGACTTGGTGAGAAGAAAAATGAAATTGTTATGGGCATCTGGCTTTCCAACAGCTTCGAGGGAAAAAACTCAGGCTCGATGATATTCTCGAAACCAAATTTCAGACACTGAAATGTGTCTACAAGGGACACAGTTACAACTGCAGTATGATCAAACCTCCATCATCCTACAACTGCAATAGCTCGACTGGATCCTCTAATTCTGAGCTATTCAGTGCGAGAGGGGAAAAAGACAACATAGGAAACTGAGTAAAACTGATCATGATACTGCTATGATCAAACCTCCATCATAACGACATAACAATCCTCGACTGGATCCTTCAATTCTGAGTGTTTGACACTCAGAATTATGATCAGAGCTCTTTTTTTGCTTTAGAGGGACGCCTTTGTTGCTAAGGGTTTGGCTCGGTCTTGATAGATCAAGTTTATCTTGGGTCTGTGATAAAACTGGGTTTAGTGGGAGCTTTTGCAGTGGTGATTTGAGTGAAGAAAGAGGAATGGCGAGTTCTTCTAGAATCGAGATAGAGAAGTTCAATGGTAAAAACTTTGAGCTATGGAAGCTCAAGATGGAGGACCTTCTTGTAGACAAAGAACAGTGGATCGATGTGGATCCTGGCACACAGCCTACTGGTACACTGTCTACTAGCACACAGGCTACTAGTACACAACCTACTAGTACACAAACTACTAGTACACCATACAACATTGAGCATAGGTACGCTCCACTACTGGAACTAGTTTTTCTTACTTGCGACACTTGTTCCCTCCTCTGTATCATAGCATTCATTTGACTATGAAAAAACAAAAAAATGCGGGCGGGAAGGAAGTATTATCTTATATTGGCAGTAGTCGTGTCGCCTTTGAACAGAGCACAAAATTTTTGAGTCCACTTGTCATCATAATTTTGGGTTTAGCATGACCTTAGGAAGTTGAGCTTGTTACAGAGAGTTTTCTCCCCCGACTGGTTACCCTTCCAGTCCTTATGGAGAATTTGATTGATGCCTCATGCATCTCATGGTTTCATCATTGAGTCTATGCTACCAGAGTGTTCCATATGTCTCGTGCTCTTGTTCAAAGGATGTCTATCAACCTGTGTCAGCCATTCCTCAGAACTCTCGAATTTTCATGTCGGTCATACCCTCAGTTTGTCTCATAATCACATGAAATTGTAGTCCTATTGCGCACCCTTGTCCTACTTTTCTCATTGATAGGTAACCTTGAACCCGACAGTCGACATTTCATCATTGGTCGTTGACTGGGTGGTTTCCCTTGTGTTCGACGAAAAGACATCTATTCACACATTGGGGTTTGTGCAGTTTCTTGGATTCCATTAGCCTTATTGGTGGTTTCCTCGCCTTTGTCAATAGTTTTCCTCATTGGCTGCTATTTAGAGGGTCTTTTTCGTGTACCGCTTGCACTTGTCACATGCGAAAGACACACAGGCTCGTTGGTTTGTGAACATGTTCTTCGTCTGATTTCCTCCAAATCATCAAGATCGTGCTTTGTACCTTGTGTTGAATGATGAGAGATGCCTTAATGCTCTCCTTTCAGCAGGTCTCCTTCCATCAACTTCAGTTCATCTATTCAAGAGACGATACCTAGATTCATATGAGTACCTAGAAGCTTGTAGTCATTAGTGGCAGGTTCTCTCGCCATCGACAGTTGGGAATACATCAATGTCTCCTGATCGATGGATTCTTCAATTGTTCGACCCTGAATCCTTTATTCACACTTGTAAGAATGTACTCAGTGCCTTCATACCTAATTTCATCATCAGTAGGTTGTCTCGCATTTGTTAACGGTATACCTCAATGACCGATAATCAAACAAGTCTCATTGTGTTCGACCTCAACTCCTTTATTCACATAATGTAGACTTGCACCTTTAGCGGATTGTGTAGAAGACTTGAAGACATCATTTTATAGTCACATCTTTCCTGATTTGTTGCTACATTTTCATTGGACCAGTACTTGTGTGACTTCAGTGATCATGTGAGATCAGATTGTACTCCATGGTATACATATATCTTTAGATTGATTTTGAGACTGGTTTGACTGGGCCTTGTTCGTGACTATGAAAACCTTTGGCATGTAACCACATTTGTATTTGCCTAGTCATGGCTATGGACAGTTGTTTGGTATATTCTCACATGGATCTATAGTGTAATTCAAATTGGCAGCCATGTATGCAAAGTCAGTACAAATTGTAATGAGTAGCTAGTTTTACCAACTAGGTCCCCATTACTCCACTTCTGGGTATTATAATGTATTTCGGCCATCGCAGATACTCCTCTGACCTCACACATTAGGGGGCATATGTTATAAAAATATTTTCCTCACCCTATGCAATCTTGCATAGAAGGTCTTTTTCCATTTCCCTATGCAGACTTGAAGTCCCTTTTTGCAAATCCCAAAGATAAAAACATGATTTTTCCACATATACGCACCCTGACAATATTACAACATGCGTATACACATGTTGCACCACTACAGCCCATGTACATCGGGAAATGTGCCCAAAATTAAAAAAATGGTGTCATGTTTCCATGTCACGTCACGATATCAATCATCATTGGCTTTCCATATACTGGAAACGTTCCAACTCGGCCCTTCAGTTCCACTTGAAGGCTATAAATGGGCCAAATCCGAGCTATGGAAAAGAGGAGAAAGAATTCAACTTTGAGAGAAAAGTTACTTTGGAGAAATTATTCACTTCACATTGAGTTTGCATCCCTTTGTCCTTTAAGTCTGAACACATTGTTCATCCCCCAAGCTCTCCCCTTATTGATTGAGAACTTCATTGTCTCTTTTATATGAGCTTGCCTTTGGTGGAGGATTGAAGTGGTGGAGGCCCAACTGGAAGGAACTTAGTTTCTCGGTTCTAAACCGTGCCGACACGGAAGTTTGTAACTCATTCACTTCTGTTGATTATATCTTAATAGAAATACTTTTTTCTCGTCCAATTAATATCTCGCAAATATTTGAATTATTATTCCATGGGCGTATTTGTTATGAATGTT
>JZKD02S0288260.1:10073-20192 GCA_000966675.3 Picea glauca
GTGGGTTAACCCTAAAACAAGGAAAGTGGGGCTAAGTGACCTAGAAGATGTTTTTAAGGAAGCAACTTGGAGAGTATAAATAAGAGGAAAGGCTCTCTCATTTTAATCACACCTGATAATATTGAATATTTATAGGTTTATGAGGTAACCAAGGATATCTAACCTGAAATTCTGAGGGAAGGTGAAGAGACGAAGGCCGAAATGCAAGGAAGGATAAATTATTTTGATGGTGCTTTCTAAGGTATGTTATTTACAGGTCATCTAACCATTTTAGCTATAATTTTTTTTCTATAATGATTCAGACCATGAAGTTGATATTCCATTGATAAAACATATCCAAGTATCTGTGGTAAAAAATTCAGCTTGTGGGTCATTTTATTTTTGGGGTTACACTCTGTGGAAAACAAGGTTTGTGGCTAGTCCTGAAACTAGTCAAAAACAAGTGTTTCGGGTAAAAACGTCATAACGTCTTCATAAAAGATCCAAATTTAGTGAAACCACATTTTTTGGTTAGGGTACAGGCTATAGTATTCTTTGTAATAGTTTCATATCAATTCAACAAATATTTCATGCGGGGAAGGCTCTACAAGGCCGCTCTCTAGAATAAGCCAGAATTCAGCAAGGTATGCCATTTTTGGTATAAATCCTTTTATGAGAGGTTACAAGTAGTGAAACTTGGAGGAATTGCATAAAACACATTGAATAACATTGTGTATCAGTTTCATATATTTATACATTACAGGTACAAAGTTATGATTACTTCAAGTTAGGGTTTTTGACTAATCCAAAACTAGGCATGTGAGACTAAAGAAAAGTTTGATGAAAATGCTAGTCTCTTGTTGTTGAAGTTAAGGAAGGTGTGCAGGAATGTGATCATATACACCAGGTCTATTACAGATATAAAAATCAGATTTGGATGATTAAATTGATGAGGGATTTTGGTTGAGGTACATGTTGGTACATATTGATGAGTCATAGTTGATGAATAGTTGACACATGATTGGTACATACTTGGTACATGGTTGGATGCACATGTTTATGGTACAGGTTGATTACAGGTTATTGGGTACAGGTTTTTGCATGTTTGATGCACTTGTTTATGGTATAGGTTGATTATAGGTTGAGGTATAGGTTGATGCATGGTTCAGATTTATTGGTACAGGTTTACAGTGGTATATCTCACAGCGACAGGTTGACAGTGGTTCCATCATTCTACTTCTACTTCAGGGTGGCAGGATGGGGCAAGGACATGTATTTGTAGCCACATTCTAGTTGTAGTCAGAGAACATAGGGGGTTGTAACCTCCTTCTAGTTGTAGCCATAGATTTGGGGAGTTGGAGCTTCCCTCAGGTTAGAGCCTGAGAAACTAGTGGGTTGGAGCCTCCTTCCAGTTGTAGTTGGAAAACAAAGGAAGTTGGTGCTTCCAATGAATGTAATTCTTCAAGACATATAAAAAAAAAATTCCATAGTTTTCTCTTGATTTGCGGTTCTACGTAAAACATTGGTGTACTGTGTATGTGTATGTTTTTTTCATTTGTTCATTGCTTATTTACTCTGAAGTTATTGGATGATAATGATTCATTGATATAACACTTGGATTATATGGTTAAAAAGGATTAAATTGCTCTATTACTGATTCACCCCCCCTCTCAGTAATCCAACATAAACATGCCTTCTTGAAAAATATCAGGATTATTGTAGAACCAGAGATCTAAAAGATGAAATCTTTCAAATGACTGCAAAGGAAAATGAGACATTAGAGGAATATGTTGAAAGGTTCCAATATAATTTGCAAATATCTCCTTATGGTACATTACCAGGTGAGGTGCTCAAAACCACTTTGATAAAAGGAATGAAAGATGAATGGGTAAAAACATTGAATTTAATGGGGAAGGGTGATATTTATCAAGAAACTTATGATAACATCGTTCAATTGTGTATCAGGTGCTCGCGTGGAAGTACACGGACTAGATCAGGGATGCAGACTCTCCTCACCAGAAACAACAATGTTACCAGTGGAGGAGTTACCCGAGCACAATGTTTTTGAGCACTCTGACTACACAATTAGATGTATTACAGGACAAACAAAAAAAAGTAGAAGTAGAACAGACTTTGGCCATATTTTTCCAAAGATGCAAAAAGAAACATGGTCCAAGGGAATTTCCTTTAGGTGTGGTTCGGGTTTGCACTATTTGTGCCAAAGATCATGCAACAAAGCAATGTCCATGACTCCCAGGTCTAAAAGTTGTCTTTAGAGAAGCAAAAGAGGAAATATAACCATTATATCTAATGGCTCAGCATTGCCAATGGCAGACCTAGCCTCTAGGTAAACTACAAGACCCCTCCTCTTTTGTTTTTGTGCAGTATAATCAGAAACAAAATTCTAGAAACACATATCAGGGCCAACTATTTTCTAACCCCACCTTCCAGTCCCAACAATATCCAACTGCAAATCTCACTTGGCCAAACCAACCAACTGCAAATCCCATCTGGCAGAATCAACCAGCTGCAAATTCCACCTGGCCTAACTCACAATACCCTACCTCATCTTGGAAAAATTTAAATAACAACCCCTATCCTTCACAGTGGTCCAACATGGCTGCTCAAAACCCAAATTGGAACCAGTATTGGCAATGCCCCATGGGAATGACCAATCAACCCATGAGGATGGCCCCTCAAAACCAACCCACTTTGCAAGCTCCATTGCAACTACCCTAGAACCCTCAATCGCAATTTCTCCCTCAATTACCAGCCCAACCCCACCCAAATCCTAATAATAGACAAGCCCACCTCATCCAGATTATGGAGAAAGTGGAAGGGGAAATCAACTCGGTAGGGTGAAACGAACTCCGGTTGAGGTCAGCACGCATAATATCTCCTAAATAAAGAAGCATTTACCAAGAGCAAGAGAATGAAAATAACATAAAACCAGAAATAACACCCTCGACTGTGGTCATAATAGAAGAAATAGAGCAGGGAGGAAACACAGTCAAACCACAAGATCTTGATAAGGATGTAACTCCTCCTCCCCCATTCCCATAAAGGTTGATGATAGCAAAACCTATTGCGTATCCTAACTTCGACATTGTAGGGGAACTCAAGAATTTATATGTTAAAATCCCACTCCTGTAGGCTTTGCAAGACATCCCAAATTATCCAAAGACAATCAAGGAATTATGTGGGAAGAATCCTGTTAGAAAAGTTAAAAATTCATCATCAATTATTCATGTCGCATGTGGTAGGAGCCTTGTCTGATCTCATTTTGGGGAGACAAGAACCAGTCAAATATGCAGACCCGAGGAACCCCATAGTAACAGTTCAGATCCAGGGCAGTTATTTTCCAAATACAGTAGTAGATTTGGCCGCATACATCAACATCCCAACCATGGAAACCTGCAAAACCCTGGGTTTCGATTCCTTCGAACATACCCCAATTATGTTACAATTGGTTGATCGATCAGTGGTTAAACTAGTTGGCACATTACACGATATAGAAATTTCATTCGACTCTTGGGAATATCCAACGGATTTCCTCATCATTAACCCAAGATGTGGACTCGAAGGGCATCCATTAATACTGGGAAGACCATGGCTCACAACAACAGCTGCATACATAGGATGTCGTATGGGTAATATGACAATTTCTAGAGGAGGTGTTACAAAGAACCTCATCCTATATCCTCCAGCTAAACCAAGTCCAACTATCATACATCTGCAGATGCCACCACCAAGATATCTAGAAAAGGATCTACGTTCCCCTCTCACGCTGTAAGAATATCTAAGACTCAAGAACCAATTAGAGGATGGCATGATCAATGGTTTCATTAACAACCGATCCATTGTAAGTAACCCAATGTGCCAAATGCTCAAAGTTATTCTAGATTGTGAAGCGCAGGGAGACTCGCTGGAATATTTGATGGAACAACAAATCCCGACTATCATTGTTCATAACAAAAAATCAGTTGAGATTGCACCAGGGAGGTCTCTGAATATTGCCGCCAATTTAGATGAGAAACAATAACAAAAACTGATTCAAATCCTTTCTAAATATCAACAAGATTTTGCCTGGGAGTATTCTGACATGAAATTTATTGGTCCGCAACTCTGCACACACCATATTTATATTAAGAAATATGACCAACCTATCTGACAGTCATAAAGAAGATTGAATCTCCACCTCAGGGACATTGTTAAAGAAGAATTACAAAAGATTTTGGATGTACATTTTATATATCCTATCTAGGATTGTCAATGGGTTTCCCCACTAGTGATCATTCCCAAGAAGAATGGGAAATGGCGAATCTATGTAGACTACAGGGAGCTCAACAAGGCCACCCAGAAGGACCACTTCCCCCTACTTTTCATTAATCAGGTCCTAGATACTTTAGCAGGGAATAAATGATTCTCTTTCCTAAATGGTTTTAGTGGCTATAATAAGATCCAGATTGCCCTGGAATATCAAGATAAAACTAAATTTACATGTCCCTAGGGTATCTTTGCATACAGAGTATTTCCCTTTGGATTATGTAATGCAACAACCACATTTCAGAGGTCCATTCTAAGAATATTTTCTGGCTTGATTAGTGAAGGGCTTGAAGTTTACATGGATGATTTCACTCCTTATGGTGACGACTTTGAAAAAGCTTTAGACTATCTGGAGAAGGTACTCGAATGGTGCATTGCTATCGGGTTATGTTTAAGTCATGAAAAATGTCATATGATGATGACTGAAGGTGTGGTACTAGGGAATTATATTTATGTAGATGGAATCAGGGTAGACCCAACAAAAATAGAGGTAATCCTCAATATACCTACACCACGTACACAAACTGAGGTACGTAGCTTCCTTGGCGCTTTAGGATACTATCACATATTTATGGAAAATTTTGCAAGAATTGTTGCACCTTTACATGCTTTGACTGGTAATTCTAAATTTCAGTGGAGTGAAAAGTGTGATGTGGCATTCACAGGACTCAAAAGGTTGATTTCGACAGCACTGGTGCTGAGAGGAACAAACTGGAAGATACCATTTCACATCTCCACAGATGCATCAGATATTTCCATAGGCATTGTCCTTGGACAAAAAGAAGACAAGACACCCTATGTTATTTGTTTTATCAGCAAGAATCACACTCTCGTTGAATCTAATTATACAGTAACAGAAAATGAATTTTTAGTTGTTATACATGCCATCAATAAATTTCATCATTATATAACATTCTATCTAGTTATTCTGTATATTGATCATTCTAGTGTTAAATATTTAGCTAATAAACCTATTACTAACAAACGGGTTACTAGATGGTTATTATTATTGCAGGAATTTGACATCACCATCAAAGATCGACCTGGAAGAGAGAATCTTGTTGCAGACTTCCTGTCTCGCATACCCAAAACAGATGATTAATTGACGGTTGAAGACCAATTTCTGGACGAGCATCTGTTCGTTGTCACTACTAAGCCACCTTGGTATGCTGGTGTGGAAAATTATCTGGTAGTTGGGAAACTACCAGCACATCTATCATCAAGAGAAATAAAATTGATTTTCCAACATAGCGCACGATTCACCTAGATCGGTGGATATCTTTTCCACACAGGGGTTGATCTCCAGGTCCGTCGATGTGTCTGATATGATGAAATCTACGACATATTGAAGGTAGGACATGACGAGCCCTGTGTTGGGAATTTTGCAGATCACAGGACCAGACATAAGATTTTACACATGGGATATTATTGGCCCTTAATATTCCGAGATGCGAAGAAATATGCCCAAGCCTGCGACAATTGTCAACAGATGGGAAAAGTAGGTCAGGCTAATGAAATTCCCCTAAAATCACAAGTAGTCGCAGAACCATTCAAGAGATGGGAACTGGACTTCGTTGGCCCCTTCAACCCGAAGTCAAATTATAAGGCCTATATTCTAGTTGCAACATACTACATGATGAAATGGGTAGAGGCAGAAGCCTTATCAAACAAAACAGAGGAAGTAGTCATTAAATTTATTTTCAAATTATTTGTATGCTATGGAGTACCCAAGGAGTTAATCACAGATGGGGGGTCACAATTTACAGCTCATAGAATCATGACCACCATGAAAAATTATCATATTAAACACATAGTTACTTCTCCATACCATCCAAAAGAAAACGGACAAGTAGAAAGCACCAATAAAGTCTTGGAGGCAATTTTGACAAAAATTGTCTAAACAAACCGACATAATTGAGCAATTGGCTTCCAAATGCCCTATGGGCTTATCACACAACATGGCATAACACCACTGGCTACTCTCCTTATCACTTAGTCTATGGTAAAGAATCTATCTTTCTAATAGAGTTTGAGATCAAGACTCTAAGGATGGCCCAGGAGATTGGAATGGATCTTACAGAGACACATAAACAATGCCTAGAATAGATCAATGTGTTGGATGAAGAACGCATGTCCACCTTAGAGCGCACAACTGTTATTCAGCAACAAAGACTGAACTAGTATGACAAACATATCAATAAGAAATCATTCCAGAAATGTGATTGGGCACTTCTCTATGATTCCATATTTCAGAATATTCCTGGAAAATTATAGAGAAGGTGGCTAGGACCATATGAAATTAATGAAGTTCATGATAATGGCACTGTCACTCTAATTACCATCGATGGGTCTAGGTCTCCCTTTCTGGTAAATGGACACCGTCTATGACTCTACCATCAGCTGCCTTCAAAAGAATCCTTCTGCCAAGAAGTAAGTAAGGACCATATTGTTCAGATCTTGGCTGGATGGGAAGGTAACCTAGCAGCCTCAACTCCATAAATGATGATTCTTTTTAGCACTGTATATATTGTATATAGATTTCTTTACCGATTTGATTGAGTTTTTAGTTTTTTTCTTTTTTTAGGAAAGCCACTTGAGAGAATATGAACTAGAAAAGATGACTGTAATGAATATAATTAACACTATTTTATGTTTGTTGCTCCTATCTCACTTTGAAAAAACCTAGCAAATATAAACCCTCCTTTTTTTTGCCAGAAAATGAACATGCTCATGGACCATCCAATACTTCGATTATTGCATAAACTTACCCATAGAAATTGACTGAATTTAGTTGATGACTAATCAATTATAGATTCACGAAAACAAAAATGTATGTGGGAGTTTTTAATCACTTAATTAGATGGGTAAACATTTGAAAATCATCGTTGTCGTTCATTTAAACCGAAACGATTGTCGTTCCTTTGAATGTGACGACTATTGTTACCTTCACATGATCGTTGATTCCTTTGAAAAACCATTTATGTTCCTTTGAAAAGAACAATTGTTGTTCCCTTCGTAAGTAATATCATCCATCCAAAATAACGATTGATGTTCCTTTTGCAACACTGATGTTCCCTTATAATGCATGTTTTTTTATTTTTCAATAGTGTTGTCCATTTGAAAGGAACAACTATTGTTCCCTTCACAATTCTTTCTTATTGTTGTTCCTTTCTCAAAACATGCCATTGTTATAATGCATGTTGTTTTTTTCAATAGTGTTGTCCATTTGAAAGGAACAACTATTGTTCCTTTCACGATTCTTTCTTATTGTTGTTCCTTTCTCAAAACATGCCATTGTTATGTCAGTCACTCCTTTGGGTATGACCTTCACTGATTCATTTTCATCAGCACTAGTTTTTCATTTGGTGTGGATCATTTAACATACCTTAGTAAACTATTTTTGGATTAATTTCTCTGAATCATCTTAAAAATTGTTCACAATTCATTTACCACCATAATTCGTTTCTTTCCCCTATATATCTACATATACTTGAATGATAATTTCTTTGATATCATAATAAGGAATCTTAAATACATTCTTACTTGTCATTCTTACACTTCTTACGCCATCCGTCACTCTTATGGAGTAGATGAGCCTCCCTTGATAGAGCTCTTAAAAAAAAAATCAAAATAAAGTAATAAAATTCTTCCATAAAGAATAGGGGGTCTCATGAAGAGCCAACCTACCATGATCATCAAATAATAACATAGGTTACATTCCCACTATGGCCACCACACCAAGGAAATAGCCTTTGGAATTTTCTTGTCAAAGGATAAGAGGTCTCACCACGAGCCGACTTGTTCACTTAGGTTACAATCTAGTGAGTGGAATCATCATCATCTGGCTACCAAACTAGGATAGTGGTCTTCTTGAAAAAAGACAACTCAAACTATTTATTAGGGATACATGCTCATCTATGGGTTAAAAAGAAACCCTGTCGAGGCTATGGATGCCTACTGGCAACAGTGGCTCTGCCTTTGGTATCGAAGTTTACCTTTTACGCCAAGTTTTAGTGTGTTCTTAGATTTACTTTTCTAAACAATGAGGCTATCATTCTAGATATATCCAATAAAAAGGGAAAGTAACAATGTTATGATATGTGGAAAATTTTAAACATGTGAACAAATTTAAAATTTTTCAGAATCTTTTTTCCTCAAAGGGTTTCTAACATAGGTATGACAATTTAAATTTCCCACACAAAGTGATGATTATCATAAATACCGTTAAAGTGATTTTTGAAAAGTTATTAATGATTGGCTTTTTCAGCGGCAATGACGGCATAACAATCACACCTCGCAGGAACTCCCCGCCATTATTACACTCTTACATTTGGCGGTCAAGGTCAACCTTTCCATTTATGGGGGGCATATGCTTGACACATTTACCGATATATTTCAATAAGTGTAGTAAATACGAAAAAAAATCACATTTTTACATATACACAATGTTTTTCTATATTTTCTATTCCTGTTGTTTGAAAAACTGGTTGAGTTAAGTTGTAGCAAGTAACGTTAGTCACCCTCACCTGCTTACAGAAGGATGGGAGGCCGAAGTGTGTGACAGGAAACAACATTACTACAGATAACTGAGCATGCAAGAGAAATCTTACACCTCCTGGGGTGGATGGAGTACTTCAATCGTTTGCAAGGATATCATACAAACATCACGATCGAATTCTTCTAGAACTTGCAGGGAAAAACCTCCATGGTTCGAGATATATGAATTCCAGTCACTCAGGAAATTGTAGCAGAGGTTATAGGCCTTCCTAACACAGGCATACAATGGACTGGAAGATATACAACACTTAAAGAAGTTGTAGAATCTTTCGTAGACCCTGGAGAGGAATTGGATAAAAAGGGAAAGGGACTTAACCCCAACACTCTTAACGAACCCTGGAATGAATTGGTAGGTGTCATACATAGGTATATCACCTGTGATAGAAGGTATGATGTGATCCAGCCATGCCACCTCAAACTACTAGAAGCGCTCAAACAAGGGTTAGTGATCAATTTACCTTTTTTTCTAAATGCTATGTTACATGAGATCGCTATAAGAACACAAAAGAGAAAAAAGATCCCGTTACTATCATTAGCCACCATAGGTTGGTAAAAATGATAGTAAATAAATCCCTAAGTCAAACTCAAATAACCTGGGGTGATATTATTGAGGCCAATAGGGCCCCACAATTAGAACAACCCGATTTACATCATGAAGACCCAACCCAGGGAATTGAAATAGCATAGGAAGAGGAAGCCACTACCCAAATGGAAGTTCCACCTCCTCAAATTGAATTCGAGGTAGACCCCATCGAATTAGCATATAATCAAACCTCACAAGAAGAGGCATTAACGAGAAAGAGAAAAGAGCAATTTTTGCTCCTAAAACCCACATTGAGAGGAGTCGCACAAAACATCCTGAAGAAATTTAGGAAAAGACGAAACAACCTGAAGAAATTTAGGAAAAAATGGAACAACCTGAAGAAATTCAAGAAATGATAGAACAACCTGAAGAAATCCAGGACATAACGTAGATAGGGTAGCTCCTACAGAAAGATGTTTATGAAATTGAACAAACCCCACAAGGAAACAATCAGTCAGTACTGGGACACCTCACATAATAGTTTTTGAACATCTATGAGGTAGAGATAGATCAAGTTTTAGGGAGTCTAGGGACCTCAATTAACAAGGACACAAACAGGCCAAAAGAATACCAAGCGCCAACTCCTTCTTCAGACCCTGCATAAGAATTCCTTGACATTGAGATGTCGTTCCCAGAGGATACAACACAAGTAGAACCTCATACTAAGGTAAATA